>JANTPZ010034669.1:0-12069 GCA_025593235.1 Vachellia pachyceras
CCCCCCCCCCCCCGGGGGGGCATAACGAGGAAGCTGGATGAAGGATCGGAGGGGTAGTAATTTCATATGAAATTTCGTAAATGTTTTTAAATAATTTAAGCCTTGCTCATATATTTTTGCCATCATCCCCAAACAAGTTCATTGACTTTTGTCTACCCTTTGATTCCTAATCCGCAGAAGATCACTCCGTCACCTTCTTTTTTCATTTTTTTAATCTTATACGTCATTTGCTTCCTTCCTTACGTACGTACGTGTGTGTATAGATATACACACATATACACGCTCAGGCTTCTGAATTTTTGTGTGCATTAATTTTGGCTTGCCATGGTTTGAAGTCAATTCAATTATGAAGTCGTTGTAGTTAGTCATGTGTTCTTTTTCAGAGAGGGGACGAGTTGTGCCGGTTTGATTTGTTTGTATTTCGGCTACTTGCTCAAATAGAAGTGTAAAGATGAGCTTACCTCTAATAATTAATTTTTTCAATTTTTTTGTATTTATTGACTTTCTTAAAATTATATTTTTACTCATAATCTTTTTTTTTGATACTATCGCCCGGTATCCTGGAGAAACCTGGGTTCATTGCCCGCCCCAGACTAATTCGGACCCCCGCGGGTAGACCTTACGGCGGCATGTTGTTTAATTAATTTTAATATATTCTTTTATTTGGAATCAGTTTTTATTAATTTTTTAATATATTTCAAAAATAAAATTCGAATTAATTATTTTGATTCTAAAATAAGTAATAAACCAAAATTATAGAAATACCCAACAATATTTGAAACAGAAGTACTTCAAATAATAGAGTAACTAATACTTATAAGAAATAATTTACAGATAGAAATATTTTCACTCGGATGACCTTTGTAACTCGCATCTTTATCTTTTCACCAATATTTTTGAAATCACTATTTAACCAATACAAATTATGGAAATTTAAAGACGTAATTTATTATTTTACAATTTTAAAGATCCTAAAGTCTTTCTCTATGATTTTTTGCGCTTTTTTTTTAAAAAGATTCAAAATTAAATGAAAAAATAAAATGTAAAACTAGCCTAACTGCTAGCTCCAATTTGAACCCTTTTCGGGCTTATCAGACTTGGGCCCGCCTATATGACCTTTTACACTAAGAATTCCCATTTTCAAAATTTAAGGCTTAGCTGTAAAAAAAAGTTCTTAAACAAAGAGAGGGAGAAAACTGTTCCAAGTCAAGCTCCCAGTCAAAACATGGTTTTAATTTTTACATCCCACTTTACAATGAACTCTGTTAATGATGCATCTGCACCGTGATTCACGGGAACCTCAACATGTGACTCAACAGTTCTCTCTAGCTTTGTGTGAGGTAGTTGGAAATTACAAACGTAGGTCTTTCTTCTTTACAGCTTTCCGGATCTCTGAGTACAAGATGAATTTTGAACTCTAACAGTAATTAACGAACACTCAATGGTAACTCGCTAAAATTAAAAAATTACTTCTAGAAGATCCCAGAAGAAGAACCGACGGGAGAGTTATCACGTTTGCATAAATCAAGATAAAACTTCTATCGCATACTTATTTCGACTTATGTGAAATCATTTTCTTAACGGGCTTCCAAACACACACATCAAAAAGCTTGCAAATACTAATATATTATTGGGTCCGTATGGGAACGCGGTGGATAATTGTTTTTACGTAAGCGAAGTAAATATGTTAAAAATATTATTTTGTTTTGGTGAAAAATATTGTGCTTGTTTGGAAAAGCTTATTTACCCCTAAAAACTCATTCAACAGTATTTTTTCGTAAAACGAGATAATCTCCTCCGTATATTTACTTCGACTTACGTAAAAGTACTTATCTACCCCGTTTTCAAATGGACACATTGTTAAATATGCTTTAAAGTGTTGTTAAGCTGCATCATTATGATAATGATAGTTCATTTTACTGAGCGATTTAACTATGCACAATGTGCCACGTCACTGTGTGTGTGAGAAAGAGAGATATGTGAAAGCGTGTCAAAATGATTAACTATGCACTCCCGTGCAATTTGGAGAGTGCAATGAGGAATCTGCGATGCAATTTCAGGAGACTGTAAAAAAGAAGCTAATTAACTTTATAGGTCTTCATAACAGGCTGTAAAAAAAATTGTCGGTTACGATGAAGTGGAAATTTGGAGAGATATACTTTGAAGTTGTATCTTTTAAATCAAAAACACTTCAATGAAAAATCTTAATTCTATCAAGTTACAACTATATACTAGATTTATGAATGTCATAAATTAATTCATAAATCTTATCATTAAATAATTAAATAACCAATATTTATTTTTTTCAGTGAAAGGGATTATTAACGAGGTAAATTTAAACGGAGATTATTTCATTTTAAAAAAAAAAAGCCTGTAACCTGGTAAGCGTGTGAGGAAGTTGGGAAATTACAAAGCTCGGTCTTGCTTTATTACGAGTTCCCAGTTGTCTGTGGTCCCTTCTCTGTCAGGTTCATTGCATTGCAGTTCAACGTCGAAGAAGCTGCGTTGCAATTTCTTAAATTATAAATATAAATAATCACGAAGAAGCCGCGTTGCAATTTCTTAAATTATAAATATAAATAATCACGAAGAAGCCGCGTTGCAATTTCTTAAATTATAAATATAAATAATCACGAAAAAGCTGCGTTGCAATTTCTGGAGACCATAAATAGCAAAACCTAGTTAAGTTCTTCAAGTCTCAAACAGCAACCCTTTCAGTTTCTTTCCCAATCCATCTCGCTCAAAATCCTTCTCATCGGTTGCTGTTTTGCCATTGTAGTTGAGTGGTTTTTCGTTCCTTTTATTTTGGCTGTATGCTGTATTTAAATTTAAACTCACGGTTCAACCAATAAACCTTTTTATTTCTTTAAAGTTGAAATAAATTTCAATGCTGGCTTTTAAAAGCATCAACCGTTTGCCCGGATGTTGTATGTTTTTAGGGGCTTAGCGCCTGCGTATGACTTGGAAGCATTCTGTAGTTTACTGCTGCAATATATAATATTTGATCCCATGTAAACACATTTCAATATCCATTTATCATTTCTTAATAGGATCATAAAGATCCACATACGTGTGTGTGTTCTCAGCCAAGAATTTTTCTTTTAACTCGAGCTTGTTCGCTGGTTTTTCACTTGAGGATCCTTTCTTCCTTCTTATTATTAGCTCTTGGGTAAAAAGATGCTAGGCTTTCCAGCAAGGAATATTGGTCTTGGTTTGTGATTCCTGCATAAAGAGAGTAAATTACAACAGAGAGAACTAAAGTATTTTATCTCAAATATGATGGCTGGACAAAGATGAAAAATTACATCGTTGATAATCTGATGCGGCCATCCTTATAGTTTTATGTTTTCAAGTCATGGACTCACGGTACCCCTCCATTGATTAGTTGTATACATATTTTTTAGGGTGGTAGAAATTTACTTTTCCTTCAACAGCATTGTTACTGTAGAAATTTTTTTGAATTCAATTTTCCTTTAAAAGTTTCAAAAACTATAGTAATGTTCCGTTGAAAAACTTAATTTGACTTTTAGCATTTTTAATGGTGAGACATAATAACATTGGTCCATTTTAACACTTGCAACCAGTTTTGAAAAGCTTTCGGGATAATATTATTTCTAAGCAAGAATTTGTTATGCGAGTTTGCATCTTAATCACAGCTTATTTTTTAGTTGACTTTGATTTGGAGGAAACATCTTGTGGAATCAATTTCCGAAGCTGAAGTCCAACATGGGAATATGAACCTTTCATTATCTCCTCACTTCCCAATTTCTTCATACATACAAGTCAATTTTCCAATTTTGATCTTTCTCCTAACTTGCCACTTGCTTCTTGCATGTCATCAGTTTCTGGGATCCTTCTCTTCTCTATGCATGCTTCAATGTAAATCTGTCTTCTTCCTGCCATAAGGATCAAGTTTTTAGGGTGAACCAAAAAAGCTAAAACTATAAATGAATGTGGATTCTTGTGCAGTATACTAGTGTTATATAGAAACACACACACATGTTTCCTCATATATTGAGTTTTGCGTAGGATTATAATTGGGGGTTTTATAGCAGCTATTGGCATCTTCTTCGTCATTATCAGAATTTGGGTGAAACACACTCAGATATGCCTGAAAGAAAGAATTTGAGTGAAACACACTCAGATATGCCTAGATGGAGGCCGTACTCGGCTATGTGCAATTCCAATGTTTTGGATTGGAAACCGTGTGCGGCTGATTTCAATTCCAGTGTTTTGGAATCGAGAAAGCCTATCCTAGAGAATGTTATGGAAGCATTAACTGATCCTAACACTCACTCGATCGGAGTTTATGGCGAATATGTTGAAGAGGTCAAAGATACTTTGCTTGACAGAGTTAATAGAAGGAGTGAAAGAGATAAGCTATTTGATCTGGTTCTTACCGCAACTGTAACAAAAAAACCTGATGTGAAGAAGATTCAAGATGAACTTGCACGTCAACTACAGCTTACTTCCAATAAAAAATCCATTGCACGTCAACTATGGCTTTGGCTTACTTTCAATAAAAAATCCCAAGATAAAAGAGCTCAAGAATTGATTGAGAGGATAAAGATTGAGCAGAAAATTCTGATTGTGCTGTGTGACCTCCATCAGGCGCTTGACTTGCGTAAAGTAGGAATTCCCATTGGCGCAGATCACACAGGCTGCAAGATACTACTCACTTCTACAAATGGAGATGTGCTATCCAACCACATGCATACCCAGAAGAATTTCAGGGTTTAATGATTATATTTGATGAAGAAAGCTTCAGTCTTTTGTCTGAAGTTTTGGAATTGAATCATATATATGTTGTGATGGGATTACTATTTGTTTTCTCCTGTTATTTTCTTGTTGGGATTATATATGTATAATGAAATATTATGCGTCAGTAAGCGTTCTGTAATTTTGCTTAATTTTTTATATATGTATGAATTAAAAAAAAATCGTGAACCAGTATATTTAAACTTTGGTCTAGGCTTATTAATAACATGGAACTTGGAACTTAATTGGAGGCACGAAACAAAGACTAGTAAACAGATGGACACAGAAGAAAAATTTATTTTCAGAAGAATATAATTTATATTTCAGTTGCTTATCTCTAATAATTAGTTTTCTTTTTTTAGTATTTCTTGACTTTTAAAAATTATATTTTTACCCATCATCTTTGCTTACATGTTTTTAATTAATTTTAATATATTATTTTATCTGGAATAAGTTTTTTTAATTAATTTTTTAATATATTTCAAATATATTAATTTAATAAGCTACAATTGGGCCCGTTTTCTAATATTTCAATGATAAAATTCGATTTAATTATTTTGATTATAAAATAAGTAGTAAACGAAAATTATAGAATACATTTTCTTGTTGGTTTAACATTAAATTGAAAAATTGCCGAAGAGCTTATAAAAATGTTCTTGGTGGAAAAAACATTAAAATGAAAAGTCCTACACAATGTGAGTTTAAAATGAATTTATTCAGTTTAATAGATTAGATTAATTCATGACAAATTAGGATTTAAATTTCATTGATTTAGCGGCAAAATTGGCGACGGATAAATTAGATTTAGCGATGGAAAAATCAGAATTAGCGACGGAAAAAGTCCGTCGCTAAATTTAGTGACGGCAAATTTAGCGACGCAATTAGCGACGGACTTTTCTGTCGCTAATTCTTCACAAGCGTTCAGCTAGTAGGAGGTAGAGGATCGAGTTACTACTGAGTTATCCTCAATTGGCCATGAAACCCTAATACCCCCATCCTCCATTTCTTTCAATTACTCGATTGAATTGACTAACAACAAACGAAGAGAAGTAAATAAGACAGAAAAACAAAACGAAACAAAAAAGTACAGCAAAAGGCAAAGCGATTGCCAACAAAAAGGACAAAGCTTTTGGCGTGAGAACTAAAGCAAGAATCAAAGAGCATAAAGTTTAAGCAGAGTGGAGGGTAGATAGACCGTACGAAGCACGCAAAAGAGTGATGGGTAGAAAGGGGGAATTAGTCTCTCAAGAAAAGATTGAAAGAACAAAAACCCCTAACCCTAAAATCATCAATTCTACGTGCGATTCTCTAAGATTCCACGGTCTATCAACGCCTATGCCCTAAGTGCCTGGGTCTGGAAATCGCAAAGGCAAAGAGGACACATATGCAGAGAAAGAGAGAGGGAAGGAGCTGTATCGTCAACTTCACCAAGTCGATCCGCCGATGCTTTGGATTTTGCTCCGGATGAAGCCTTGGCATGTTAAGAAAGAAAGAAAGAGCAAATAGAGAACGAGAGAGACACAAGCAAGGACGGGGGGAAGAAAAAATTTCAGAGAAAGAGAAGAGGGAAGAGCTAAAATGGGAGGGAAAAAAATTTAGGCAATGAAGTTTTAAAAACACTTATATCTGCGGAATTTATTTCCGCAGGTATCATTTCCTACAGAATTTATTTTTGCAGGAAACTTTGCTAGTGGATGGAAAGTGGGAGGGGAATTGAAATTGGATGGAGATTGAAATAAGAGGGAAAGTGTTTATATGTACTAACCCTTTAAAATTTAAATAATATAAGAGAGATTAAAAAAATAAATATATTAACTCCTTTATTCCTCTAAAATTTCATTCTAAAAATTAATATGGATAACTCAATATTACAATAAAAAATTTTCCTCATTAATTTGGAAACTTAGAGAGGAATATAATATTTCTCGTTAAATTCCTCGCTAATTGAATATTTTAGAAAGGAATATTCAAGTCGTCACTAATTTTCCTCGTTAATTTGAAAAATTAGAAATGAATTTAATATTAATCGCTAATTGGGCTAGAAAGGAATATTCAAGTCATCGCTAATTTTTCTCGCTAATTTGGACATTAGAGAGGAATTTAATATCCCTCGCTAAATTCCTTACTAATTAGGTTATTTAGAGAGGAATTTCAAAGTCATCGCTAATTTTCCTCGTTAATTTGTGATTTTCTAGTAGTGAAATGATGTCTGTATTTAATGGTCAACAATGCTTGAAACAAAAGTGCTTCAAAAAATAGAATAACTAATACTTGTAAAAAATAATTTACCGAAAAAATTATTTTCATCCGGATGAAGAGTGATGACCTTTGTAGCTCACATCTTCGTCTTTTCATCAATATTTTAAAATTCGTATTTGATCAATGCCTTGATTTAAAATTATGAAAATTTAAACGCTTGATTTTTATTTTACAATTTCAAAGGTCTTAAAGGCCTTTCTCTAAGATTTTTTGAGCTGTTTTTTTTAAAAAAAGATTCAAAATTAAATGAAAAAAGAAAATGTAGATCTAGCTTAACTTCTAGCTCCAATTTGAACCCTTTCTGGGCTTATCAGACTTGAGACTATATGACCTTTTATACTAAAAATTCCCATTTTTAAATTTTAAGGCGTAGCTGTAAAAAAGGGGGCTTAAAAGAGTAGTCTGACAAACTTGCAGCAAAACTATGATTTTACCAAGTTGAAATTAATAACTTCAGTAATGAAATTGGATTTAGCAGAAGGTTTTATCCCTCATAAATTAATAATTGAATCCCATTTGAGAGTGTACATATCTAATGCCAAGCACAGTGTTTCAGAATTACCTCCATACTGTGCTTAACAAAAAAAAAAAGTCATGTGCACCACCTTAATTTGCTGAACAATTTTTCCTTGCCATAACTGCAGATGAAAATAATTGATCAATTGTGATTCGATGGTGGTTAGTAGTTCTCATACATGACATGGATAATGGATGCAATACTTGTTATAAAGTATTTCTTAAAATATGATTTAGTGTCCTATGTATATATTGCTTATTTTTTATTTCCATGCATATCTTTTTTTTTTTGGCCAAGAATTTACATGCATATCCTGTTTCTAATGTTGAGTGTAATTGTTATAGCAGAAAGTAAAATGATATTAATGATGGTAAAGGTAACAAATTTTTGGTGGGATGAACATTACGATAAACAAAGAGAGAAAGAAAACTGTTCCAAGTCGAGCTTCCCAGTCAAAACATGATCTCACATCCCACTTTGCAATAAACTTGGCAAGAGAATATGTCCGTTTGAGAACACGGTAGAGAATTATTTTTACGTAAGCCGAGGTAAATATATGAATGAAATTATCATTGTTGAATATACGTTTGACTTTTAAAAACGTTGGATCTGTTTGGAAAAACGGTAGAGAAGTACTTTTACGCAAGCCGATGTAAATATGTGGAGGAGATTGTCTCATTTTACGAAAAAACACTATTGAACGTGCTTTTGGGTGATATATAAGTATTCCCAAACAAGCTAGTTATTCCAAACAAGCCCAATAATAATATGCCATCTTCATCGTGATTCACGAGAATCTCAACAATTCTCTCTAGCGGTGTGTGAAGTTGGAAATTACAAACGTAGGTCTTCATTCTTTGCTGCTTCCCAGTTCAGCCTGAGTATCAGGCTCAGCTCCTTCCCTGTCAGACTCTGTGTGGGTATGTAATTACGAAGCTGCGATGCAATTTCAGTAGAGTGTTAAAAAGAAGCTAATTAATTTTATAGGTTAATCTCATAGGCGACTGTGAAAAAGGCTTTGTGAGTTATGATGTGGAAATTCATTGAGATATGTTTTAAATTGGTATCTTTTAAATCAAAACCATTTCAATAAAAAGTTATAATCATATCATTTCAATAAAAAAATTATAATTATATGTTAGATTTATGAATCTCATAAGTTAATAATTAAATAACCAATATTTATTTTTTATAATCAATATTTAATTTTTTTGTCAAATAATATTCAATAATTATTCAAAATGACTTTTTCTTTCATGACGAGTTCCATTTCGAAGACATGAATATGGTAAATACGTAAATAATAATTAATTATGATCTTTGATTTTTAGAAACCGCATATTTTGAAGGCTGAGATTATGGGATTAAATTAAGATAGTGTATTATTGTTATTATTTCATCGACTATGATGGTGTATCAGTAGCGATAGCCTCTGCCCATATTATAAATTTTTTATCTTGTTCCTATAGTGTTATGAATTCCTAAATACTAAATATTTATTTCACTTAAACTTCTTATTTTACTAAGATATAATATTTAAAAAATCATATCTCTTTATTTTTAAAATATTCCAACAACATTTCTGTATTTATTTTAAAGCCCAAAATGCAGACATACATTCCCATAAGAATTCCATGGTCTGATGGATTTCTTAAAGTATACAAGCTTGATGTATTAAATGTCTACCAAAAAGAATTAGCTCCCTGCAATATAATGAATGAAAATTCAAATTCCCACCGTAAAATGTGCCTCACATTTTGTACTCATCATGATAAAAGCCATGAACTTCTGTTGAGCGTTTTCAGATCATGTGTTGTAAGGAGCTTATTATATGTTTGCCCTTCTCTTTTAATCAACAGGAATATAGTATGTGTTGCTTGGGTTTTGTAACAAGGTGACATTTTATTCATTGAAAATTAGACAATATAGAAAAGGAAAAATCAGAAATTTTCATTGGCTTCACACATTTGACAGCAACCAATTTTTCAACCCATAAAGGAAGATCGATTCTCAGCAAAACTGAAACGGAAGAATGCTCATGATGAAGGTGAAACATAATAATGCTCATAACGAAGGAAATGAAGGCTCATAAGGCAGAAAAGAGAGAGTTTTGTTTTTCCATAATAATTCCCTATTAATTATTTGTAACATCTCTTTAAAAGGTTTTACGTCCTGGACCCTGTTAGGTATAAATAGAGGTCATTGGATTGTAAGAGGTAAAAAAATAATTTAAATTGTTTTCAAGAATCCCAATGCAAACTCTGTGGTTCTTAAAAAAAATCGATGGAAATAGATTATCAATGACCTTGTCAAAGATGCGCTTGGTTTTTCTTAGTCAATGGTTCAGCTTTTTAGGAATTTCTAAACACAGTGTATCGACTCTGTCTCCACTTGCTTTCATATTACGAGGTGGTTCGTGCGCTTTAATTTTCCAGTACTGTTCAGTCAGTCAGGCTTTGTAAACGAGTTTCGTCTTTGGTGAATTGGTTTTGATTATTATTTTATGATGAGACTGAATGGACAATGTACAATTATTGCCCGGGTCCCAACTTGCATCCAGCACATAACAACCGTTTTTTAAGGCATCCAGCACATAACAACCCACTCAAACTCGTCAAGACAATTTATTGTTGAATTATTGTCCGTAACCCTGCTTGTTACAGTGTTTAATACACATTAAAAATGTAGACTTGACTGCTAATATAAGCAGTCCCAATAATAAATTGCATCGTGATTCATGAGCACCGCAACATGTGACTCAACAGTTCTCTCTAAGGGTGTGTGAGGAAGCTGGACATGTGACTCAACAGTTCTCACTCAACAGTTATCTCCACACTTCCCAATTTCTTCAAGTATACAAGTCAATTTTCCAATTCTGATACTACAATATATAGTATTTGTCCTGACTTTAATTTCCACTTGCTTCTTGCATGTAATCAGTTTCTGGGATCATTCTCTTCTTCATGCTTGCTTCAATGTCAATTTAGTTTGTCTTCTTCGTCCTCCCATAGGCACCTAGTTTTTAGAATCCAAAAAAGAGCTCAAACTATAAATGGAGTTGTCAATTTTCAGAGAAGCATAATCAAGTTTCGAAGTCCCAAGTAATAACTTCTAAATTTTTCTATTGATCTCCTCAATAAAGTATTTCCTCATGTATTGAGTTTTACGTAGGATCAAAATGGGTGGTGATGCTATAGGTGCTATATGGCATCTTCTTCGTCATTATCTGAATTTGAGTGAAATACTCAGATATTTGTCTAAGGGAATAAGCCCTTCTATTTGTATGCATAAGATCTTATTGGAGGATGATCATAAGCCCTCCATTGAACATCAAAGGCGCTTGAATCCTGTTATGAAAGAAGTGATAAAGAAAGAGATTCTCAAGTGGTTTTCTGCTGGTATTATTTATCCTATTTCTGATAGTTCATGGGTGAGCACAGTTCAATGTGTCCCTAAGAAAGGAGGCATGACTGTAGTGGCTAACACCCATAATGAACTCATTCCAACTCGGACAATAGTTGGATGGAGGGTTTGTATGGATTTTCGAAAGCTCAAAAGTGCTACTAGAAAGGATCATTTTCCTTTACCTTTCATTGATCAGATGCTTGACAAGTTAGCAGGGCAAGAATTCTTCTATTTTCTAGATGGGTATTCAGGGTATAATCAGATTGCAGTTGCTCCAGAAGATCAAGAGAAGACTACTTTTACTTGTCCTTATGGCACGTTTGCTTTTAGGAGAATGACATTCGGACTTTGCAATGCTCCGGCTACATTTCAAAGGTGCATGATGTCGATCTTTGCCGATATGATTGAAAAGACTATTGAGGTATTCATGGATGATTTCTCTGTGTTTGGGCCATCCTTTGACTCTTGCTTAGACAATTTGAATGCGGTACTTAAGAGGTGCGAAGAAACCAATTTAGTGCTCAATTGGGAGAAGTGTCATTTTATAGTGCAAGAAGGCATTGTACTTGGTCATCGAGTTTCTAAAGAAGGGTTGGAAGTTGATCGCGCCAAAATTGTGATCATTAAGCAATTACCACCTCCATCTACGGTGAAAGGCATTCGTAGTTTTCTTGGTCATGCCGGATTCTATAGACGGTTTATTAAGGACTTTTCTAAGGTATCTAAACCTTTGTGTCGATTATTGGAGAAAGATGTAGAGTTTAAGTTTGATGATGAATGTCTTCATGCCTTTGAGGATTTGAAGAAGCGACTTATTTCTGCGCCTATTCTGGTGGCTCCTGATTGGAATTTACCTTTCATCATAATGGCTGATGCTAGTGATTATGCAGTTGGGGCAGTTCTTGGGCAAAAGAAAGGGAAGTTGTTTCATCCAATCTATTACTCTAGCAAGACTCTAGATGGTGCCCAGGTTAATTACACTACCACTGAGAAGGAATTACTTGCTGTTGTTTATGCTTGTGAAAAGTTTCGGCAATACATTGTGGGTACCAAGGTGATTGTTTATACTGATCATTATGCGTTAAAGTATCTCCTCAGTAAGAAAGACTCGAAGGCAAGATTGATTCGAT
>JANTPZ010034674.1:0-10846 GCA_025593235.1 Vachellia pachyceras
GAAACTCAGAACCTTCAACTGAGAGTTTGGATTTCGACCAGAGAACACGAAACACCCGTTTTACGACCACTTGAAGAAGACGACCGAGAAAAAATTCACTTTTGCCGTGAATATTATTACGTGGATGATATATCTATACCTATAAATATAAATCATCACATGCTTGCTAGTACGGAGAATCAACGAGAGCTCTAATTTTCTCTCTTATCTTCTTTCACTTAAAAAATTTATAACGCCCTATGGTAATAGGTTTTCTAAGAACCACAAGGGGTGGGACCTTCCAAAAATAGGCGTATGCCACTTGGAATTTACTTAGAAACGTGGTGGAAAATATCTTTTTATAGAGTTCAAACCAAAATTTAGGTTTTAGAGAATAATTTTTGCAGATTTTAAATCAAAATTAGATTTTGAAAACGTTATTGTGTGTGTTTGGGAATCCGTTGAGATAAAAGAGTTTAGGGATTTCAAAATTTTTTTACGGACATCGACATGCTCTTTATAAATTTCGAGATACTTTTTATCAATTTCAAGATTTTTTTACTTATTTCGATATGCCTTTTGTCTTAGTTTGCGTGTACTATTGGGAAAAAGTTTTCCCAAACATGTATATTGTGTTTGATTGAGAACACCGTTTCCTAACGATACACGCAATCCAAGATAAAACCATCTCGCAATATGTAAAAACCATCTTGAAATCCGTAAAACCATCTTAAAATCCACAAAATACCATGGAATCTGTAAACTCCTTTCTCATAACAGAATTTCCAAACACACGCATTATTGTATTTGAGAGGTTATGGTGAGAATGATTTTTACCAAGGTCATCAAACTCGGACCGGTGACCAGATCGAATAAGGTAGTGGGTTAAGGGTTAGTGGGTCAAACCGGGATTAGACCAGTGAGAAATAAAAAAATTAAAAAATAAATCTCATCACATTGACACAATCAAACTATCGAAAATTAAAAAATTCCAAAAACTAAGTAGTGAATTCTATTTTTTTGCCAACAAGTAGTAAATTTTAATACTAACAAAATTACAATTACCAAATCAATTATATACTTATAACTTATGTCTTATCTAACATTATTTACATTTTGTAACAACTCTAATCCAACAACTTCTTAGATTCAATTGTTCATATTCTACTTTAATCCAACAACTTCACCTTCATCCTAATAAAATTTTACAAAAAAAAAAAGAGCGACAGGGTCAACCCAACAAACCGGCCGGATTGATCGGTTTGACCCCAACCCGGGGTCAAATCACAAACCGAACCGGACTAACGGTCGGTTCACTGGTTTCCGGTTCGGGTTTTAAAACCATGATTTTTACAGATTTTGAAGTAAAAAGTAAATATGAAAGAGGAAAGAGAAAATTTATTACGAAAGAATATATAACTTGACAAAAAAAATAGCTTTTTCAAAACTTTGATTTTAAAAAAATGTGAGTGTTTGGACAAAATATAGGTTTTAAGATAAAATCTAGATTTTACCATAAAATATAGATTTTGAAATGGGCAAACAGACAAACCCTTAGACGACAAGCACATGGTATTCTCTACGCGTGGTTAAAATGTTGAAATGAGACATTAAAAAATTATAAAATATAGTGAAATAACCATAATACTAAATATAGAAAAAAATTAAATAGTGGAGCCAATATTACTTGTTAGTCAACATTAAGATCTAATGAAGGATCCAAAGGAGGCTTGCCGAAACATTTGCCTACAATGAATAATTAAAGAGGTTGTAAAAGGATTAGATTACGGATATGTAAGATTGCAACCCTGTAGCATTCAGAGAGAAATGTGGTTTGTCGCATGGAGTTTGACTAAAGACTTGCTTAAAAATCGAGAATAACTTTTACATATTCTGAAGTAAAACTTAGTGTCTCATTTGGTATGATTGAATTAGAGGCAAAGAAATGGAAATTGAATTCATTTCCATAAAGATTCCATGTTTGGTACCATGGAATTGGTCTTCACATGGAAGCCAATTCCATCAAAATGGCCTGAAATGAAATCCATGATACGAGCTCAGTTTTGTAATTCCATACCCCTTATCCCCCTTCTATCTTCTTTCGACCTCCTCTTGTTTCCACCGTTGGGGAACCTCTAACCTACTGCCGGTGAACTTCTCGTCCCATGAACGCACTATAGCACCCAAGCTCCGTCTTCTCCATCCCCTTCGTCTTCTCATTCCCACTCTCCGTCTTTAACCATGAACGCAGCTACATCTACAATGAACGTGCAGGAGAATTCTTCGACCATGAATGCACAGGAATGCATGTGAACTCCTTCGTCTTCGACCATGGTGATTTTCAACGATGAACACACAAGAACGCACATGAACTCCTCTGTCTTCAACCATGGTGATTTTCAACCATGAACGCATAGGAGGATTTTTCATCTTCTTCATCTTTGGCACCTCCGAGAACCTCCGCAAGCATTCCCATTTTCGTCTTCTTCATCTTCGGCGCCTCCAAGATCTCCGCCGTTCACTTTTTGGGTATGTTCGCTTTCTGGGCGAAGAATGGGGTCTCAGATGAAATTTTTAATTTAAAGGATATTTTGGCTTTTTTAAATAAAAATTGGGTTCTATTTCCATGACATCCAAACATACTTTCAAATTTAACATCCATCCTCATTTTCATATCCATTTCCATATCCATCAAAATTAATTCCAGTGTATCGAACAGTCCCTAGGTTTTAGAGAATAACTTTTATGGATTCCAGGGTAAAATTTAAGTTTTAAAAAATGATTGTATTTGGGAAGTTATTGGTTTTTAGGGATTCTAAGGCAAAAGATAGATGGGAAAGAGGAAAGAGAAAGAAAGAAAAAGTACGAAAGAGAAAATTTATTAGGAAAAAAATGTGATTTGGCAAGAAAATAACTTTTTCAAAACATAGGTTTCAAATCAATGTTTTGTATCTAAAATATCTTTTTCGAAGAATGTGAATACTTGAACAGAACCTAAATTTTAGAGTAAAATCCAGATTTTGGGAAGTGAAACCAAATAAGCTCTAAGACATAAAAAATTCTTTGACGGAAGAACACAAACAAACCCATGACGGGGGCATTTGTAGCCGATTTGTCAATTTGGATAAACCCACGTGGGAGGTAAAATTGATGATCGATTGGATTGCTAAAGCTTTTTTTAACTGTGTCTTACTGGGTTGATTGAGTTTCCCCACCATCAGGACACTTGCAGAGAATATTAAAGAATGATTTGACGCAGATTGATTTTGATCCTCTGCATAATTTTTTCTCTACTTGTGAAGAATGATGCTGCATCCTTCATTCTGCAAAGTCAAACAAGAGGCAACACAAAAATTTATTCAACATTTATAAATACTAAATTCCACACCATTTGTCAATTAGTAAATTTTTTATACCCTTTCTTTTGAGGCATTAGCAAAAGTCACTAGTGTTTTGAAATATTATGGGAGGGGGATGCCTATGAAGTAAACAGTAGACATATATCAAAGGGTTATTATTATCTGCTTGTTTAGAAATTCTTTATTCCTAACAGTGCATGCAATTTATCTTTTAAAACAATCTTAAAAGTTGGAAAAACTATTTTGTTATCATGTAAACTTGAGTTTGTACTTGTTTTATCATGTAATACATTTTTTACTTCTAATTAATTATATATCTTTCTCTCACCTTTCCTGATTTTAGCATACCAAACGGAAGCATGAGAAAATTCAAATGTGTAATCTTACATTTCACCAAATTCTCACTAATGGTGGGTAAAAAAAATTCTGGCTAACACTTTCTTTTTTTATTAAGAGTATATACAATTAAAATGCAAATTTAATCGAAAAGTTTCAATTAATAAGCAGCTTAACACTTTAAAATTTTTTTAGTGAACTCTTATTATAGCGACCTTTTTGAAATTTCAAAATTGAAGTCACAATTTAGTGCGATTTTTCCATAAAAGGTATTTTCAAAATTTATTATTTTATAAAATTACCTTCATAAGAAGGGTTATTTGCATAGTTGGAAAGATGAGTCGCTTATTAAAGAAGATTAATCTAATGTTAGGGAATGCCACTTGCATATCACTAAATAAGAAGTAATATGATCATTTGATACATTTTCAATAAGTTCTCAGGTGTATGTCTGTGGCCAATTTTCCCTGATAAAATTATTTTGATATTTAGTCCTTCTAGGGAATTATAATTTTTATGATACTCTCTGATATTTCCTCTAGGTTATTCTCCTTAATTTTCCCAAAAATTTTATACGTGGCCATTAATGTCAGATTAAAATTATTGTAACAATTTACTTTATGTTAATTACAAAAATAATAATCCTCTCTCTCTCTCTCTCTCTCACAACTACACACTCACATCCACTAATTCAGCACTATCAATCATATTTGTGAATTATTTTGGAATAATATTTTACTAAATGAAAATGATAATCTGTTTACTCATTTATCATCACAATAACAAAGCTTTAATATGGCAAGCTACTTTAAAATTCAATAAAGAATCAGATGCGATATGCAAAAATAGAATACATTTAAACAAAAACCTATACTTGATGTTGCATAGAATTTTTTTCAGCAGTTTTCCCTTTAGTTTTTCATTTCATTTGTCTCTACCAAAATAATAATAGTAGTAGTAGCAGCAGTAATTGTAATTGCGCATGCCATTTTGAGGGACGCGCCTATCACTTATTCCTATATTAAGCACTTTGAAAGATTGGCACAAATAACCACTTTCATAATTTATATATTAGAAGATGATTGAGAGCCAAGATATGAATGGATTATTTTTCTTGCACGAATAAATTTGGAGTAAGAAAATCAACATGAAGTAAAAAAGATCAAGAAATGTAATAACTCAACAACTTGAAAACAATAAAATTTGGATTAAGAGTATCTGACCTTCTCTTATCATTTCAAGGAAACTCCACTGAATATTTCGTCGATAAGATTCCTTACCTCACCATTCACATCTTTTTCCAAGAGAGGTATAATTGTTTCAAAAGTTACAACATCAGGCAAGCATCTTTTCTCTTTCATTTTACAAAGCAAGGCCTTTGCCTCATCATACAAACCCCCTTTACAAAGTCCTTTGATCATAGTAGTATATGTGTAGGCATCCAAATGAAAGCCACTGACAAAAAGATGCTGAAAAATCCGTTGTGCATCATTTAATCTGTTACCCTTGCACAAACCATCAATAAGTATGGTATATGTGTGAAGCGTAGGCTGAATTCCTTGATGAACAATTTGCTGAAAAATTGTAACCGCTTGATCAAGGTGATTATTTTTGCACAATCCATCTAACAAGATATTATAAGTTATTGTATTTGGGGCACAACCTCTGTCATGCATCTCATAAATAACATCCTGCACATCTGACATTTTACCTGATTTGCATAAACCGTCAATAAGAGAGTTATAGGTGACAACATCAGGAATCAAATTTTTGCGCTTCATTTCCATAAAGAGATCCATGGCCTCATTCATCATCTTGTTTTTACAGAGTCCATTGATCAAAATATTATAATTGATAACACAAGGGGCCAAACCACTCTTGACCATCTTATGTAATAGATTTTTTGACTCATCAACTTTATTGATCAAACAGTAACCATCCATCAAAGTGTTGTAAGTAATTTTATCAGGTCTTATACCACTCTTCATCATCATGGCAACAACAGCTTCGCCTTTGGTAACATTTCCTTCTTTACAAAAAGCATCAACCAATATACTAAAAGTAAAAACATCAGGGTTGATGCCTTCAATTCTCATTTGATTAAAAAATTTTGCAGCTTCTGACCACTTATCCATGACACAAAAACCATGTATTAGAGAGCTGTAGGTCACAACATCAGGAGATATTCCGTGATCAATCATTTCATGAAATAAATCACATGCTTCATCTATGAGTCCTTCCTTGCAAAATCCATCAATCATTGTACTATAAATGAATAAATTAGGCTTAACCGACCCTCTGGCCATTATTTGGAGCAACTTAACCGCAGCTCCTGTTTTTCCAGTCTTACATAGACCATTGATGAGTGTTCCATAACTAACTGCATTTAACCTAAACCCTTTTGCTATCAGATCATCATGAAAATCTAAGGCTTTCCCAACGTTGTTATTGATGCAGAGACCGTTCATTAGCGTAGTCAAAGTAAACCAATCGGGCTGACAGCCCATCTTAAGAATATTGCCCAAGGAAGAGAAAGCAAAAGCCATTTGACCCAAATGGCAGTAACAAGTAATCAAGACGGTCAACGTAACCCAAGACGGCGTGAATCCCTTAGATTCCGCTTGTGCTCAAAGGGAGATAGCAGTGGGATAGTGTTTCATTCTTACAACAGATCCTAAAATCTTAGTGATTTGGAATATGGAGGGAGGGGGGCGCCTATGAAGCAGGCCATGGAAAGAAGAGACAGCCTCTTCAATAGTCTGAGGATTTGTGGTGTTGGAATGGAAGCAGAGGCGGAGAGTTAGGGCAAATGAAGGAGAGAGATGGAATGAAGATGGGGACGATGCAGAAAACAAAGTGATTCTGGGGAGGCCATACCTTGAAGCTCTACAAAACATCTTCTCCGAAACTCAGATCCTTCAACTGAGACCTTGGATTTCGACCAGTGTAGACGAAACACCCCTTTTCCAACCACTCGAAGACGACCCTTACTCTCTTCGGATTGGTTTTATACCGTTGGAAGTTAAAATAAAGTAACTACAAAACACCTACATTGATTTAGTAAAATTTAAAATTTTGTATTAATTTTACAAGTTTCAAAGTAACATTGCTCCAAAAATAGCTTTTAACCCAATAGAAAATGTTTCAACATCTACATTGGCGCTTATCCCTAAGCAATTTTTGAAAATGCTTGAAGAGTGTAGCATTTTTTGAAGATTATTGATTAATCCTTGAATAAGCTTATCTAGGATAGGGACGCTAATATGATTCAATGTGCCCGTTTCAGAACGTGACAGAGAAGTACGTTTACGCAAGTCAAGGTAAATATGTGAAGGGAATTATTTTGTTTTATGGAAAAATACTGTTAAACGTGTGTTTGACTTTTTAAAATATTGTTCCAAACAAACACAATGTTTTATAGCAATATTTTTGATTTGATAGGTCAACACTAAGCACTTCCATCTCATTGCACTGCGGCTGCCTCATCATTTGAGTTAACAATCTACTAAGTTTAGTTAACAATTACAAACATGATGAATTAATGGTATTAATAGTTTCAAATTGCACGAGATACTCCCAACATTTTAACATCTTCTATAAAGTTTTAAAGAAGATATTTAATTATCAAAATGTCCCCAAAACAAATTATCAATATAAATTTATAGGGCAGAGAAAAAAATGCCTGTGGTCCATTTAGCTTATCCGAACCCAGGGGAAATCCCCTAATTTAGCCCGTCGGGTGATGGCCGGTGACGGGCGAGCTAAAACTCACTTGTTATAGAGATAAACGGGACGGGCTATGAGTATGCCAACAGGCTACTCGTACCCACTCGTTTATTTATTATATTTTAATTCCGTCTTAATCTCTTATTCCATGTTTCAAGCACTACTTTACCCCATTGTAGGTACATAATAACAAAAGGAGCAGTCATTGCTCTCTTTGCCAGTCCATTGGGTTCAATTCTTCCCCAGATACATAAGTCTGTGCTAAATGGTTAATTTGATTTTCATTTTGCTATAAATTTTCATGACCTTATAAAATTTTCTTATTGCATTTCAATTTATCTATGGGAAAATCACAGATAGGTCCCATTGAAAGAAAAAAATTAACCAATGGTCCTAAACATTCTGACAATTATCCTCAAGTCCCATGGGACCATTTTGTCATTAAATGAAGATGTGTAAAGTCAAAATTACCCTTCAGCATCTAAACCCATCTACCATTTTTAATAATTAATTATTCCAGCAGATCATATTGCCCTTCGCTCGCATCACCGTCTCACGTTGCCTTTGAGCTCGCATCGCTGCCACCTGTTGCCCATTATTCCTTCATTTATTTTTCTTTCACTACCCTAGCCTCCTCCACCGGTTCTCCCTATAACCCTTCTTTCCCTTCCCCTGTTTCGCGGCTCCGGTGAACTGAGTGTCGCTGCCTTCGTTTGCATTTCTTCATAACTGGAAGGCCTGAACATGGGGGCCGAGATCATCATACATGTATCGCTATCCGGGATGTGTTGAAGCTGAAAACAATCCTTGATGAAGCTGGTACTCCTCTCCTTGTTTAAATTAGATACCTTACCCTTCACCATGCCTTCGTGTGTCGGCCATGCGGTGAAATTTCTGTACTGTCTATTATATCTTTATAATCATCACTCAATAGTTTTTTATGTTTGGAAACATGGATCATTTTTCATCTTCAAGACCATTTTGTTCAATTAATTTATTTTTATTCTGTGTGCCAAACAAGCTCTTAGTTTGAGTGTTTTTCTTACACTTCAGGTATACCTTACACACTAAGCAAATCTGGAAGACCAGCAATCTTCACACGTGATCCAGATGCAAATGCTCTAGAATTTACACAAGTTGATTGTTACCAAAAGCAGCTGGGGTTGTTAATACTGACTGCTGGTGTTGTTAGGTGCAGCTAATGGGGTTGTTAATGCTGACTGTTGGTGTTGTTAGACTTAGCTGCTGGGGTTGTCAGCAGAAGCTGTTGGGGTTATTAATGATCACTGCTGGTGTTGTTAGGCTCAGCTGCTGGGGTTGTTAATGGCTACTGCTGGTGTTGTTAGGCTAAGCTGCTGAGGTTGTCAGCAAAAGTTGCTGGGGTTGTTAATGGTCACTGCTGGTGTTGTTAGGCTAAACTGCTGGGATTGTTATGGTCACTGCTGATGTTGTTAGGCTCAGCTGCTGGGGTTGTTAATGGTCACTGCTGGGGTTGTTAGGCTCAGTTGCTGGGGTTGTCACCAGAAGCTGCTGGGGTTGTTAATGGTCACTATTGGTGTTGTTAGGCTCAGCTGCTAGGGTTGTCATCAGAAGCTGCTGGGGTTGTTAATGGTCACTGCTGGTGTTGTTAGGCTCAACTGCTGGCAAGATTACATGACTCATTGATATATTCTTAAATGAAAGAAAAAGTAATGGCAGATTTAGTTATTTGATTATGCTTATAATAGAATACTAGAATTTGAGTTATATGTGCTTGCATGTGTGTATGTTTGTATAATTGTTGCTATCTGATGATGCTTATCCTATAATGCTCATAAAACACAAGACATACAACTTGATGTCAGATTTTGGTAAATATGACTGTGTAGCCTTTGTGAACATCATTCGTAGTAGAAATTAACAACACCGGTAGCTTCCACGGATAACACCATCAGTTACGATTAACAACACCAGCAGTTACCATTGACAACCCCAGCAGCTACTGCTAACAACCTCAACAGCTGCTGCTAACAACCCCATCAGCTACCATTAACGACACCGGCAGTGACCTTTAACAACCCTAACGGCTGCCATTAACAACACCAGCAGCTGCCACTAACAACCCTAACAGCTGCACTTAACAACCCCAGCAGCTACCGATAACAACCCCTCCAGCTTCCATTGACAACCCCAACAGCTGTTAGTGACAACCCCATGAGCTGCCAGTGACAACCTCATCAGCTACCAGTGACAACCTCAGCAGCTGCTATTGACAACCCCATCAGCATAGTAACAAAACAATTGAAACTATATTGTATAACACCATGTAATATCCATATATCCAACTTTCATTTTTCATTATATACATTTACATTCTGCAAAAAATATGTGGTCTACACATGAAATCCAAAATAAATTGGTTAAACAAAATATACATTTACATTTCCCAACAAAATATACATCAACTTAAGTTATAAATAATATTATAACCAATGAAACCAGTTTTACACTTTACAAATAGGCTTCCTCATCCAAATAGGCTTCTGCTTGTTCATCAAAGACCACTCATGGGACACCTCCTTGATCTTCTTCTTTTTCTTCTCTTCTTTTACCTTCTCCTCATCTACTTTCTCAACCTCACCTTCCTCCTCCTTGTCAAAAACAGCAACATCTGGTAACAGATCAAAGAACTACTCTGCAAGGAAAGGATGGTATGGAGAATCTTGTCAAACACAACAGATATGCAAGCGGCAGATGGATAGATAAAGAGGAAAATGAGATGAATTTGCATCCTCACATATTCTCGGAACCCCTCTCCCGGATGGATAAAGACCATATTGATGATGATTCCTTGAAGAAAACAAGTATTTTTCTTCCTCTTACTTTCTCATGTGGCAGAACTTTGTCATGGGAAGCAATAGTTCATATAAAAGCCATGAATCTTCCCTTGCTTCTAACATAATACATGCCTTGCTACAGCAAACAAAAAGCCAAAGTTATATCACACTTCATTTTCTGGGTTGCAAAATCAGGTTCTGATTTCAGATATGCATCCTATCTGTTCTCTTCATACAATTTATATATAACGACTCAATAATGAGGCGCAGTCGCATACTGATGCTTACATGACACCTTTTTTTTTACCTCTTGCTGTAAATTTTCTATCATTTTGTTCGTTTTAATGAATTGTTCACTCAATCATCCAAGCTTCAAGGGGAAGCATGTGCATTGCTAATTAATCAAATTAAACCTAACGTCCATCCATTTTAATCCATCAAAATTTTGGGTGGTAAGCCATGTTATGAACATAGACAACGGTAATGTATACCATGTAGTCGGTAGTAATGAAAGGCTCATTGACAGCGACGAGTTCGATATCGTCTCTCTGCAGAGCCACTCTCGCCACCAAGCGACCAATCCTTCCAAATCCTAGAAACAAAAAGAAACAACAACTCGATTCACTCCTC
>JANTPZ010034676.1:0-10884 GCA_025593235.1 Vachellia pachyceras
GGCTCAACGGAGAAGATTCAATGCCGACAACGGAGACCAAACGACCGGATGAGTAGACGACAACAAAAGTGTCAAGTGCCAACGGGCTGTGCCTCTTCTTGGTTAGTTACGGTCTTAAGGATTTCAATTTAAGGAGAGAAGTGAAGTGAGGGTGGCCGCGAGTCAAGAAGTGGGATCATGGGTGTGGAGTTTAGATGTTTAGCAAATAGGAATTAGGTGAAAAAATGCAGGCTAGCCCGTGTGGATTGAGCTCATTTTACCAACTCTATCAGGACTACCATATGTTTCGTTGTGAATGATTAACATGCATGTGAATGGTAGCTCTTTTTAACTTATTTCTTTAATATATTTCTTTAATATTAATTTAAATTAAATTATATAATTGATCATCTAAGTTTACATCCATTTTCAATTTAATATTTTAAATTTATAAGGTTTATTTTTATCATTACTTTTATCAACAGAAAAAAATGACTTAACGAATTTAAATAGTGAATATACAATAAAATATTGGTAAAATATATTTAAAATTTAATCATTTAATATAGTATTTTTATATTTTGAAAGATGAGTTGTTCAATTTGAAATTTAATGTTTGAGGACATTTTAAATAATTTAATTTACAAATTTTAAATTAAATATTAATATGTCAACATTTAATTGCATATTTATCATTTAAATTCATTAAAATAATTTTTAACGATGCCACTACTTTAGTTAATAAACTCTACGTATCAATTCGTTGAATTATTAACTCATGATTTTGCCGAACAATGTCTCATATAAGGTTATCTTGAGTGTGAGGATAGCTGTATTTAACAAAAAAAAATAATACAGCCATTTTTTTCTTTCGTTGGGTTCACTCATTTGTTCACACGAGTTATCTTTTTTTCAATGGTTAAGCGATGCTAATAACAACATTCAATTTGTTTGCCTTACCTTTAATTAAGAAAATTTTAATGAATAGTTGAAAATCACATTATATACGGTTGTTTTCATTTTAATGTCTTTAAAATGAATATGGAAAAAACAGTTCATTCGAATGAATACTTGAAGTCCAAAATATGATACTGCCCAAATTCATTTGTGTGTCTTAAAAATAAATTTTTCATTTGAATAAACAAATCTTTCATTCAAATAGAATTTTTGAATTATGTTTCATTTTAACTTTAAATTTGACAAATGACATATTTTCATAAAACACTTTGCGTCCTTTTGTAACCAAACAAGAATCAGATCTAAAGACCTTTTAGGCAAAGTTATGATCAAATACTTAATATCTGGTATGGAGTGTAGTACAAATTTCGAGCATCAAGTTCCACCATTCATATATCTTTCCTCTCAAGCTATAAAATCATGCAAGTAGTGTATATGAACTGAATTTTAAGTATATTTTCAGATACAACAAGGTTCGCTTCAATCCGTTGTGGTTGGAGAAATATGATCAAAATATCAAAGTTTGGTCAAGTTGACAGAAAAAACACAGCTAAACAGAATATGCCGAAATATGACCATCATTCGAATAAACCTTTTTTCTCATTTGAATGAAGTCTTATTTTCAAAATATTCAAATTAAGTATGGAGATATTATATTTTGGAAATTAACTATTCATCTAAATGAACAATTTTTCTCATTCGAATGAAGTTTATTTTCAATATATTGGAATGAAGTATGAAGATAATACATTTTGAAATTTCACTATTCATTCAAATAAAAAAGTTTCTCACTTGAATGAAGACTTTTTTTTAACATATTCAAATGAAGTCTGAAAATAAGACATTCTAGAATTTTACTATTCATTTGATTAAACTCAGTTTCTTAATGAAGGCTTATTTTCAACGATTTGAATGAATCTTCAAGATATGATATTTTGGAATTTTAGTTTTCAATCGAATAAACTACGTTTTCTCATTTAAATGAAAACTTTTTTCAACACGTTATTTCGAACAAAGTGATAGCTGAAATGCCTTACAGTTCCCTGTGTACCCACTTAGTATACCAATCAGTGCCCTAATTGCAACTTCATCCATGCGAGGTCCTTCACTAGCTCTTGAATTTGACTTTGAATTCAAGGTCCTAATCGCAGAACCAAACTTTCTAGATTGAAATGACGAAGACCCATTTTACACAACAGATTCCTTAGGTGACCCGTAGTTTGAAAAATCGAAGCTTTTTCGATTATGGCATATCTAGAGAAAGAGTTGTTTTGCCTTGGGTTTTTAGGCTTGATTCGACTGCGATGTTGGTAATGGAATCATTTTTTTCCTGAGAAGTTCTCGCAAAGAAGAAGCCATGTGTGGTGGTCGTGTTCGTGGGTAAATGAAGTATTGAAGGAAGATGAAGTCATGAGTGATGGAAAAGCAAGAGGGCATGTAATTAAATTTACAACATTTCCAAACCCCACATTGTGGTATGTGGATTAATTTGATATTTTATATATTCAATACCCTCATTACTCATCGTCCGTGGGTTCAACTGGTGAAATGATTAGGATAGGTCTCTCACCTAAAGGGAGAGGGTTCGATCATAGGGAGTACCACTTTGTTGTGGCTCCAGTCACGACGCTTGGGGAGGTATCACCACAGCTTAGTGAAGTTGGGTTGATCTACCTGTGTGGCCAGAATTAAAGGGCTTACTTGACATGCTCCAGTGCTCACAGGGACAGGTTCAATGGATCATGAGTTAATTGCACTGCCCTTGAATCGTGTGTGAGCCCTACCCCCTTCCTAAAACTTTTGTATAAAAAAATACCCTCATTTGGGATTTCATATTTTTAAATGTCTTTTTGTAGGATTCTCCCGATTTAATATTTCAGTTTTGACATTTACACTCAAGATGCCTCTCCCCCGTTATGATGACATATTCAATTTTGGGAGATCTTTTTACTCTGCTTCGTTTAGTTATGTGAAGATTTTATTAGAAGAGTTGAGCTAATGGGTTTTTTTGTTTTTATATTTATCTTCAAAAGCCTTGAGATGGTAATCGATTTAGGGGTTTAGGGTTGAATGATGATCAAGAAAAAAAATAGAACACTTGGAAAAGTGTTATTAGAGATTTTGATTTAATGGTTTTAAGAAAATTAATCTAAGTTTTGACCTAGTTTTTGTATGTATCAAAATCTCTAGAGTTAATACAATTGTTAGCCTTTATAGTTTAGTTGAATTTTAATCTTGATGCCTATAATTTCAAACAGTTGATTTTGGTCCATATTGTTTAATAAAAATTTAGTTTAAGTTTAACTTCTAGTCACTATACTTTTAATAAATTTTGATATTTTTCCTATTTAAATTCAAACTAAAGGTTTGTTTGGAACAACATTTTCAAAAGCCAAATGCACGTTTAACAGTGTTTTTCCGTAAAACAACATAATTTTTTCCACATATTTATCTCGATTTGCGTAAAAATACTTCTCTACCGCATTTTTAAACATGCAATAAGTTTTTATGTGATAATAGAAATCAAAACCAACGATTTAAAACTATATGGACAAAATCTAAAATTTAATCGAATAACAAGGACTAACAATGATATTAATTCAATTCTTAAATAAAAAAATAGATGGTATAAATAATAATTTGAAAAAATCAAATGTTATTTGTATAAAAACGTCAAGTTATGAGTAGTCTATGCAAAAAATAAAAGCTTCTAAAATGTATGCACTCATTAATTTATGCATCAACTCAATATTTAAATATTATGTGTATAAACTCTTCAGTTCAACTTGAATACTTCATAAGAACTTGAATACTTGAACTATGGATTTGTTTAGCGGAGCGTTTCTAAAATTCAAACGCACGTTCAACTGTATTTTTTTATAAAATGAGATAATCTCTTTTAAATATTTACCTCAATATACGTAAAAGTAATTTTCTATTGTAATTTCAAAACCGACACCATATCAAATACCTAAGAACGATGGTATAAAACAAAATTTGGTTATGTGTGTGTAGAGAGAGAGAGAGGACAAATCGGCATTGTGATTGGAATAACATTGCAATGTACAGTCCCGATGAGTGATAACGACTCGCATCAAACTATATGTCACATCGTAATTGATTTGAAAACTGTAATTCACCAATGATTTATCTTCGCAATGTGCCACTCCAAGGCTATACATATCATAATTTTTTTATTTTATGAATTTCTAGCATTGACAATTTTAAATTCTCAAATTCAGTAAAAAATAGAGTAGTTAATAAATATATAATACGTAGTTCTTTTCAATGTTATCCAAAACCCCAAAAAATTACAGGGAAAAAACAAGAGTTTCTCATAATAGACACTAATTTTGGATTTGTAAGTGTGAATGGAATAAACTAATTTTCTGAGTGCATCCACCAAAGAAATTAAGGGGAAAGTAAAACGACGTGGCGTCTATTGGTTTGTGTTTGTGACGCACAGAGATATGTCTAATCATAAAATTGAATGGTCTCCGATCATTAACATTGAAATTCAACTATTCACTGTGGTAGGGGACGTTACAAACTTCACATGTAAAGAGTGAATCATTATTATATATTGACCATCTTTACAAACAAATAAATGCTAATTAATACAGTTGTGTTGGCAAAAATAATAATGTGAGTATTGTTGATCTTTTTGTAATTTTCACAAATAGGAAAAATATAGGGAAAGTTACCCAGAGGTTCCAAGTAACAGAATTACCACAAAATGATCCCAAAGATTCACAAAATTAGCATGAGATTCCAAGAGTAGCTGCTAATGCTGTTAATGAAGGGATCCCAAGTAACAGAGGTCCCAAGTAACAGAATTAACCACAAAATGATCCCAAAGATTCACAAAATGAGCATAAGATACAGCTGCTGATGTTGTTAATGAAGGCCAGTAAGGTTGTTAATGACAACCTCAGCAGTTACTCCTGAGACCTTATAGTAATTTTATGAATCTTTGAGACCATTTTATGGTTAATTCTATTGCTTGGGACCTAAAGGTAATTTTCACAAAAATATATGTCATACTGATTATTTAGATAAGTCTTCTCATAGTACATATGACAGTTTTTGTAAGAGGTCGAGATTGATGATGGAAGTTAACTGCGAACCTTTTATTTGTATGACTCCCTTAAAATTATGATTATTAGTTTCTATTCAAAGAAATTGTCAAATGTTAGGTTTGTGCAGATCAACATTTGTAAAAGTAACTTTTACTTTAGGTGTAAAATCAATGTGACTAACAGATGTTGAGTTTGTTTACAACAATGTTTGTAAAAGTCAAACACATGTTCAATAGTATTTTTTTATAAAATGAGATAATCTCCTACATAGTTACCTCGACTTACTTCTCTTTCCCAAACGAATCCGTTAGTTATAATGTAAGAGGTTTTAACCACTTAAGTACACATCTCCAAGTTTGAATCCATGTAAATGCAGATCTGTATGAAATATACCTTTAGTTAGATTCAGTGATTTAGGTATATAGTCATGCAAAAAATAAAGATCAAGTTGACAGAAATTTTTTAAGATACATTGAACAACCAATTTCAGAATTTTCTGTGGCCCACTCACCCATAGCAGTCTTGACTTTGACTTGGTTTTGAGACTCTAATGGGCTTTTTCAGTTTTCAACATAGATTTTGAGAACCTAAAAGTGATGACAAACCAAGGAACAATTATGTTTAATTATGTTTTCTTTTTAATAACGTGTAGATGATGTTGATTGTGTGAATATGGTTTAGTATTTGCTATCTTGTATATCTTTTTTTTTTGGTCACAGAAAGGAGTTAAAACTAGAACACTTAGACATGAATCGGATAAATAATATCTTTGTTGGGACTGTTGTTGGATTTTTTTTTTTGTAAATCTTTGTTGTAGATATGATGTACTAATATTAGTGTTTAATCCAGCAAAAGAATTTCAGATGAAAAAAAAACTACTTCTTTAATGGAGCTTGATAATAATTAATTTTTCATATACAAAAAATTAATTAAATTACACTATTAGAAAATCACAGTTTAGCAAGGAAAATTAGTGACGACTTTGAAATTTCTCTCTAAATAACCCAATTAGCGATGAATTTAGCGACGACTTGGATGTTCCTCTCTAAAATACTCAATTAGCGAGAAAAATTAGCGGCGACTTAGATATTCTTCTCTAAAATGTTCAATCAGAGATGACTTTAGCGATGAATATTATATTCCTATCTAATTTTCTAAATTAGCGAGGAAAATTAGCAACAACTTGGATATTCCTCTCTAAATTACCCATTCAACGAGGAATTTAATAGGAATATTTTACTTTAAAATATATTGGGTTATTCATATTCTTTTTTTAGCATGAAATTTTGGAGGGATAAAGGAGTTAATATATTATTTAAATTTTGGAGGTTTAGCAAAACATGATCACTTTCACATAATTTCAATTTTCCCATAATTTCAATTTCACACCACTTTCCCTCCTATTTTCCCACTTATATTTCAATTTTGTTGTTCTAATTTTGGACAAAATTCGTCATGACAAAATTCCCACCTAATCAGACGGCCTTCTCCCACGGCTCTACCAAGTCAGACGCTCGACCACTTTACCATCAGAAATCCCAACCCTAACCCTAGCTTCCTCCTGTGGCCACTTCGTCTTCATCTCTCCCGCGGCCGCTCGATATTCATCTCTCCGTCCGGTTTCCCCATCCCAAGGTTTGTTACTCCAACACACTCCAAACAATGCCTAAATATCGCACGACCCAATTCTTCAGGAAAGGCTATATGATCAATATACTGCGTCTCTTAGGGTTTTGTGCGATTTTTGCTTTACGGTCGCTTGCAGCTAAAGCTCTACGCACTCCAAGCTTCAGCCATGGCCGTCTATAAGAATAAGAGGATTTCTAAAGGAAAGAAGGAGGAAAGAATAAGGTGTAAGTGTCCACTGGTTCTTTTGAAGTTTCAATCTTTATGTTCTATCAATTTGCATTCGACTCTAATTTGTGATGTTGACTTTCAAAGCGATCCATTTGCTAAGAAAGATTGGTTATTGTTTTCAGGGCAAAACCCTCGTCAGTCATCACTCATACTCAGGTGTCAAGGTAATTTTGTTATTGTTTTCTCTGATTTCTGTTTTAATGTAAGTAGGGTTCTCATTCTAAATCTAAAACACAGAGTGATACCTTGTGGTTTTTGTTAATAAATCTTGTCTTTGCATTACGGCTCGCTATTCCCCCTTTCTATAAGTATTGCAGTTATATATTAGCTTTGATTTGTAGGCAGTGGTAAGATTTGCATTTATTTCTTTATTTTTAGTAATGCGAAAGGAGAACCAAGATTACTGCTGGGATCGTTGAACCTTGGGTAATATCTTTTTTTTCTCTGTTGGTGTTTAAATCTTCAACTTTATATTGTCTCTCTTGTATGTTTCTTCAAATGGGCATCTTGTGTATGGAGTAGTAATATGTTTGTCTATTCTCAGTTGTTTATAGATTTATCTATGGTTCTGTCATGCATTTGGCTATTTTATTCTTAATTATGAGTGTAATTTAGTAAGCCAAGGCTTATATTATTGATTATGGTTGCTCTTAATGATAGATTGCATCAGAAGGACTGAAGCACAGAGTGTTTAAGGTCTCATTGGCTGATCTTCAAGGTGATGAGGATCACGCATACAGGAAGACTAGGTTGAGAGCTGAGGATGTTCAAGGCTAGAATGTTCTCACAAACTTCTAGGTTTGATCCATGGCTGGAACTCATCTTCCTGATACAATATTTGATGCCATGAATGATTATAATCCTATATTGAAGTTAAACAAAGAATAAATTTACATGGCTAATAAATTGAAGGTAAAATAGAAATTGCATATACTGCATGCAATTTATTAGGGATATAATGCCTTCTCTTAGACAATACTTCTAGGTATGAATGATTGTTACATGGCTGGAACTCATCTCAGACAATGCTTTCGATGCAGTATATGCAATTGCAGCTACTTGTCATGCACCAGATGTGGTATGTGCCTTTTTTTATACTATTGTAATTTCAAGGAACAGAGTGTTCAGACCCATTTTCTCTTAGACTTGTTTGTTTATCTGTTGGATTTTTTGATATTGGTCTAACACTGATTTCTGTTTTTTTTGGGTATGGATGCTATAAGGAGATTTATAAAGTGCTGAAGCTTGGTCAATTTTTTGCTGCAAATGAATGGTGCATGACTAGTTCCTTTGATCCTAAGAACCAATAGTATCAAAAAATAAAGGTATGATAGAGTCATTAAAGGAATTTAAGTTTACATTACCTACTCATTCTCTTCAGTCGAATAATATTCGATGGATTCAGTGAGGGAACTACTCAATGTCTTGCTGAAAATTTCATGTTTGCCAAGTTGTATTATTAGGTTGTGACTTTTTGATTAACTAGAAGTTATCCAGGCCAGGCCAGACTTATTTTGGAGTATCGTAATTAGTTGTGTATTATGAGTTTAATTTGATTATTCCTTAACAGTGGTGGAATTGGAAACTGAAATGGTTGAACAAAGAGAAAATGGGTTTTACGGGTTGATTATAAGGTGACAGACTATTGGAGATTTTCTTTGGTGCTACTCTATTTTCCAGGCCAGATGCTAGTATGGATGCTACTCTAGATGCTCTTATTGCTACTTCCGTTGGTGTGACACGAGAGAGGTGCATGACTCTAAGCACACTTATTTTTGTTGGAGGATCATCGCTATGGTATTCTCCTTATTTACATGCCTTTCCGATCTGTATCCCTCTTCCAATTTTTATGTTATGGTTATAGTATAATTCTATTATATTGCATTTGCAAAATAGAAACTTTCTAGTTAATTAGCTTTTCAATTTTAACGAACTTGGGTGTTAAAAAGCACCTTAAGGTACCCTAGATAATTGAATTGTTATGCTTGTTTGATGTATTTCTAGGGAAGAACTTGTGCAACGTGCCAAAGTCCTTAAAGTGAATGCAGGAACAGACCCTAGAGCTGATCTTGGTCCAATTATTAGCAAAGAGGTGCTAATATTATCTATGTTACCGGAAAGTGTCAAAATGATGATGTATAACAATGAAGGGGGAGGGAGACTGGGAGGGAGAAAAGGAAGGACTTTGAGGGATGCTCAAGGGGACACTACTACAGAATATAGTTTTTACTACTGAAACTCGTGTCCTTTTTTTGAAAAGGGGAGTAAAAAATGAAGGCGGTGGCATTATTGTAATTATATGAAGTGATTACGTGCCTTTAGGTGCCCTAAACTACATATAGGGCGCCAAAGAGAGCCCTTTGGCGCCCTACGCCAAGGTAGGGCGCTAAATGGCACCTCCTTTGGCGCCCTACTCACAGGTAGGGCGCCAAAGGGCTCCCTTAGAGGATAGGGCGCCAAAAGGCGCCCTGTGGGTCCCACGAAATCTTATCTTCACTTTCATTATCTTTCACTACCACCTTTTCACTCTCACTTTCACTCTCACAGTTTCTCCTGCGCGTTGCTCCATCCCACCGGCGTCCTGTTGCTGCACTTTCACTTTCACTGTTCGGCGTCCTGTTGCTGCCACCGTTCGCGCATTGCTCCGTCGTCGTCGGTGTTACGTCTTGGGCGTCACTCTCTATCTTTGTTCGTCGCTCTCCATAGTCTCCGTCGTAGCTTCATGGTCTTCAGCGTCACTCCATCGATGTAAGTCACTCCATTCTGCATATGTCATTTTTTTTTTGTGAAAGCATGTCTCTCCGTTCGATCTACATGTCAAGGTTTCTTCATCTCTCGCTGTTCATGTGTTAGCCATAACCATTACTTTGTGCTTAAGTCTGTGCGTACGTGTGCCTCTGTGATCATCTCTCTCTGTGTATATATATGTACATGTCTCAAAATCCATTCCTCATAGGTTTGAAGTCATTGTAGTTGAATACTTAGACATATTTAAAAGTTAAATTTATTTTGAGAAACATATATATATATATATTTGATTTGAAATTTTTATGATGAAAATAAATAAATTTGTTCAAAATTGTTGGTACTATAAGGATAATAAAACAAAATGACCATGTTTCGTGGAAATGCCAACAAGGATTCTCTGTCATCCTAGTTGATGGATGAGGTTGCGCCTTCAATGCCCTTAAATTACTTAATTGTTGAATACTCAATTAACGCCTTCAATTCTCTATCATGTACTTATTTTTCGTTCTAAAACACATTTTCCTTTATTGAATTAACCTTTTTTATGTATTAGTTTATGATTTAAGTGATACTGCAAAAACAACTTTATATGACTAAACAAAAAAATTGATGGAAAATATTTTGTTTAGAATATTGCATGGAATTATTCTAAGTGGTCCAAAAGAGGAACTCTCGACTAATTTAGAAGACATAGGCACCGTGAGCCACAATAATAAAAAGATTTTTTTTAGAAAATATATGATTATAAAATCACATTCCCTCTTTTTTTTTTGTGCGTCAACCATTTCGTGAGCAATTTGGATTTTTCTAAATTTAATTTTTAAAATTAACATTCCATGTCCAATTATTAATTTCACTTTAATTCCACACCAAAATTAACATTCCATGTCCAATTATTAATTTTAATTTTAAAAATAATAATCTTTGTTAAAGTGAACTTCTAGTATTAAAAAAAGTGAACTTCTAGTATTAAATATTAAAAAAAAGTTCTTTTTTTTAAAAGTGAACTTCTAGTATTCAGTATTAACAAAAAAGAGGATATTCAAATTTAACACATACAAAACATTGTCAAATGCTAACATATTAATTTTAATTTTAAAAATAATAATCTTTGTTACAAAATAATTATTTAATATCCAATTATTCATCCATAAATGGACTTTTATGATTTGTCTTTTTAAATTTGAATGTTGTTTACAATGGCTTAGGGTTTGATAAATGGATCGTGCTTAAATGAATACGTTAAGAACTAGTGATGAATATG
>JANTPZ010034677.1:0-12084 GCA_025593235.1 Vachellia pachyceras
CAGCCCAATCACAATGCAACCGCCATGACAGTTATAACAATTTTCATGCTAAAATATATTGAAAAACTTTAAATAATTGCATTTATATAATTCAATCCAAAAATGCATAAACATAATTCAATCACAATTTAATCATATACGGTTCACAAGTATATGGAAGAATATTCAGAGTTACCTGCACTCCCTAACTTACAGGCAAGCACACAAAAGTTACCCCAAGGTCCTCAACAAGAGTCTCAACTCCAAAATGCTCGAAAGTGCAAGCCACAAAAGCATCAACCACAACTAAATCAATCTAATTGATCCCAAAAGAACTTCTACATCTAAAAGGAGCAGACGCCACAGAAAGAGATGGGAGAAGAGAACTCTGACGGCTGACCTAATTTTTTCTATGCATCACGTGAGGGGGTGTGAAGGGCATTTAAATAGTACTCTTCATGTGATCAGCTTTCTCCTTTTTTTTTTGGTTTCTTTCTTTTCCTTTTATTATTTTTTCTATCCACACAATATCACACATAATATCCTCATTGATTTGTATTATCTAGATAGGTATATATTTTATACATATCTTTTCTCAAGATCAGTTTATCATTTTGTATATCTTATATACACACATATATTTTGTATATATATCATCAACATTTTCTTATATATTATATATATTTTTATAGAAATATTATTACTTTTCTTTTCATTCATTATTCTTCTAATTCATATGCCTCAAGGATAATATCTTTTTGATTCAAAAGAGTACCTAATAGATTATATTATTATTTCTAAATAACAAAACAAATCCTTTTAATAAATAATTATTTCTCAAAGATAATCAAATACTCTAAATAAAAAAATTGAGATGTTACAATAATCACTATTACAACCTCTGAAGATAAGATTAACAGCCTCAAAACAATCAGTCGACAGAGTTATTTTCTTGTACTCCTACGTGTTGGGATTAGAACGTACGTACTCGCAGCGGAATTTAAAATTTTCTAATTTGCATATGAATCTATCTAAAGCGTTTAGATCGAGGAGATAAACCAATACGTTTTGCGTTTGGAATTCGAAGAGTCTCTTGCATTTGGATCTCTTTAAGTTCTACGACCTTCCGCGTTTTTGGTTTCGATCACAATGAGCCTACGTTTCTGATCGTCTCCCTCTACCGGTATCTACACAAACAGTTCCCAACAATCGTAGCGTGCTAGCACTTCTCACGTCTCACTCTCTCTAGAGTTTATGTGGCTCACTATTAAATTCGAACTGCATTGCCTCTCTTGCTCATGAGTCCTAATATTTATAGAACTCATGGAGAGCCTCATAATCCAAGATTAATCTTTTATTAATTTTTAAAATTTGAAAATAAATATCTTAAAAGATATTCAAGATTAATCTTTAATGATCTTGAAATTCGAATTTCAAAAAGGACATTTAAAATTAATCTTTATTGATCTTGAAATTCAAATTTCAAAAGGATATTCAGAATTAATCTTTATTAATCTTGGAATTCAAAATTTAAAAGGTATTCAAAATTAATCTTTATTAATCATGAAATTCAAAATTTGAAATTCAAGACATGAAATTCGAATCTTACAATTCTAATATAGACTAATATGATTTGATCAAATCACATCTATATAATTAATCCAAATAATGAACCAACGAATTTAATTTATATTTATAAATTAAATTTGAATATTAACGTTAGTTATTTAATTTATCGAATAAATTAAATATTGAAACTAACATATAATATTGTTATCATTTTGAATTTATATATCCATATATAAAATTTGAATAAACTCTAGAATTAAAGTTCATGTTGAGATGTTCTTGCATGTGACCCTGTAGGCCCATATAAAGTTGGCAGTAGGTTAAACTCAGCATCAGCCCACAAGTTGCAAGTGGCCTCTAACAAGACGTTGCGACTACCAAAATCACATGAGGATTGTTAACACGACACAACATTTCATGCAACCATATCACATCCCTTTTGTCACACGTTATCTCAGTCAAGGATAAGGCATGGACGACGTTATCCTCCTATTTCTGACCATTACTTTCGTAATTCCTGAGTAGTCTAATCTCAGAAAACGAAAACTCCTTTTCGTTACAGTATGGCCATACATTTTTTAGACTGACTCCTCGAGGGGCCTAGTAATATCTCTCAACTAATGTGAAGGATAAATCCTATCTTGATCACTCACATTCCTCCAGATGAAAGACCCCTAAACCCGATTATAGCCTTTATCATCACCCAGTCAAAGGTGACTTTTGACTAAGTCAAAATTTAACGATTCCCATATAGGAATCCATGACAATCTCAAGTCAAAGGGCATTGTAACGTGATTATATATGAGATAAGCTAATGACTTAATATATGCTGCTTTCTCATAGCGGGTTGGTCTAGCACCTAGTACTCTTACAAGTGCCTATGACTTTGACTCGTATCTCCATATCTTATCAAAGTTATATTGGTCTTATTTTATCTATGCTCCCGCATAGACAACCAACCAGAGGGACATTTAAAACAATATTCATAATTCGTCTATGGATGCAATTATTATAATAAACGTGCAAAACTATGATAATTAAATGGAGAAAATACATTAAAATAAAATAATGTTTGAGGTACAATAGGGGCATAATTTCCAACACTACATCCAACATAAGCTGAGGCAATTAAGAAACCCAAGCATTTTTACCACTATATGAGGGACCCTTATTAACTTTCATACAAAACCAATTAGCCAATTGTTATCCAAACAAGTTTTTCTTTTCACAAAAAATCACTTCTTAAACATTTATATAAATATAATTCACATCATATTTTTTTAACTTCTACCTAAAATTCATTTTTTTTCAACATTCATTTTACAAAAAGTTACTACTATCACCGACTCATTATTACAAGTATAAATGGATTTTGGAGCATGATTCTATCGAGAGGGTGTTTAGATTAGTTTTTTAAATAATTTTATACAATTTAAAATAAATATGTAAAAGAAATTTATCTTAATTTACACAAAAATATACTTTAAATTTGGTTCCGCTGTTTGATGTTTGTTTGTTATTATCAACCATCGTTTCCTCTAGCATATCTAAACGCATGTGAATCACATGAGGGCTCAAGAGATTAAATGTAGAATTATATAAGCATGTGGCACATGTAGATGTAGGATTTACACGTGGGTCGTCTGTTAGATCCAACGCTTCACACTAGACTCATATGGACCACTCCCATTATATATATACAGTCCTTGCCTCTTCCTCCTCCCTCTACCTACGTCCTTAATCTCTCATGCAGCCTCCCCCAAACAAAAAAAACACTTCTACATATAAATATGAAAGCTGACGCAACAGCTCCAATGATTAACCACTTCTTGACGCCACATTTTTTTAAATAAATAAAAAAATCAAAGCCAGGGCTTATGCTTCCATGTTTTCCCATTTTCCACCAAAGGGAAAGCCTCGCTAGCTTGGAAGGCTTAGGCTTGTGGTGCACATTTATTTATTTATTTTTATTCAAAGGGACAGACACTAACGATATGAGGTTACAATGGCAGCATTTAACACATAACCTCTCATTTAGAAGATACTATAAGGTACTAGGCTTTAGGTTATTTATTTATTTATTGCGTGTTGGTTGTATGGGGTGTGCGTTTCATGCATTCTAATGTGTGTGGCCCCAATAGAGCTTCAAAATGAAGCCTTATTCTACTTGCCCATGTCTTTGATACCCAATACACCTTCATTTTTTCCTTGACAAGATTTCAACCTAAAAGGTGAAGTTTTTTCCTTCATTCGAGTCCCCCAACAAAAAACTACGACTAGCCTTGTCTAAATCCTTTAGGTAGAAGAATCGTTTGCATGTAGTAAGAAGGTAGATCTGTTAAAACAGTTTTCACCAGAGTAGCTCGCCCAGCTAAATTCATATGTCCCCTCTTCCAACTAGAAAGTCTCTTCTTTACTTTCTATAGGATAGACGCAAAGGTCAAATAAGAGGCTCTTTTATGAATTAGAGGAATACCCAAATACTTACCAAGATTGCCAAGCAAACATATATTCATTCTTTTACTAGAGATCCCTAGTCCTTGATGTATGAACATACGTAACTTTATTTGTTTCTTAGTTTTTAAAAACGAATTTATGTTTTTCTGTTTTTAAAAACAACTCATTAAAAACAAAAATGATCAAACATTTTTTTGTTTTCTTGTTTTTCAAAAACGAAAAAACTGTTTTTTATTAAAATATAAACAAACAAGGCCATACGTTTATGTGAGATATTGCTACATTTCAACTTTAGTGGTCGCTCGTTATGTATGCAAGCCCAATTATCTAATGGCTCGTTTGGTATACAGAATTCATTTTGATGGATATGGAAATGGATATGGATATGGAACTGGAAATGGAAATGCAGTTTAAAAGTATGTTTGGTATGTCATGGAAATGAGATATGGATTTTTACATGAAAAGACCTAAAAGCCCCTCTAAATTTTAAAAAATAATTTCTTTAAATTGAACCCTTTGCCGTCGAAACCAAAGAAGGGTTGGAGCTGCAACGTGGGTGCTGGCGTTCTCAATCGTCGTCACCGTTGAGCTGCATCATGGGTCGCCGTCATGGGGGGTTCCATGAACTTTTATCTGTACAGTGTAATTGTGGGTTGCCGTCATGGAACAGTGCAATCGTGGTTCCATGAGCTTCATCGTGGGTCGCCGTTGTGGAACCCCGACTCCCCTGAGCTCTTTGCCTTCGTTTGAACCTAGGAGCTCAACTTGCGAGCCCAACTTCTCCTCTTCGGTGACGGCAAACCAATTCCCGACTTAGGTAAGTTTTTAATCAAATCGATGAGTCATTTTGGATTTTGGATTCTTGTTCCTGTCTCATATGTGAGTGGCGACGTCGAGTTCTACAGTCTTAGGCACGACAGTGCTACCAACGTCGGAGAAGGAAGGTGTGTTGGTGATGGTGGATCAGTTCTCACCGGCGGTGGAGTTGTCGTCAAGGTCGCTGGCGGTGGGTTCTAGTTACCGCTGGTGTTGATCAATCCACTAGTCTGAATGTGATGAAGATGGAGGGTAAATGTTGAATTCCATGTAATTTTTCACAATTCCATGCTTCTTATGGTGGAAGCCATTTTGGTGGAAATGGCCCAAAATGGGTTCCACATGGAAATGGATTCCATGCTACCAAACATGCTGGTATGATGGAATTGGACTCCAATTCCATTTCCATGTCTCCAATTCCATCATACCAAACAGGGCATAAATAGTTTAGGATCCCAATTTACTATGGCCCTGTTTGGAAGAGCGTTTACGCTTTCCAAACGCACGTTCAACAATGTTTTTCTGTAAAACGAGATAATCTCCTTCACATATTTACCTCGATTTACGTAAAAGTACTTCTCTACCGCGTTCCCAAACAGACCCTAAATATACGCACATGACCTTTTCAATTCCTATTGAATGTGTGCCTTCTTTCTTTTTGACACACAAATTTGCAACAATTTCCTCTATATTTTGAAACAGTGATTACTTAGTGCTATTCAACCTATTTGGCCAAGCATTGGGGAGGAGAAAAACAACAGTACAACACATGCTAAAAGCTTGTTGCCTTATATGCTGATGTTTGGATAAACTTTCGGTCTAAATAACTTTTGGGTCAAAAGGAGCTTCTGACTAGAAACTAATCCTAATTTGGATCACAGAGAGTCAAGCTTCAAGCTTCGACAACATTACTAGGGAAAGTTGGAGGTAGCACATAGGACTGTTGGGAGGTAGCACAATTTTCTTCACTCTCCCTAAGCTTCAGCAGGCTCTGGTCTCCACTGCTCTCCCGCACGTCCTCCACATAGTGTGTGTTTAGGGATTCTGTTGGAAGAAAGGAGTTTACAAATTTCGAAATATTTTACGGATTTCAAAATGGTTTTTATAGATTTCGAAATGATTTTACATATTTCAAGATGGTTTTGTCTTGACTTGCGTATACCATTGGGAAAACAGTGTTCCCAAACGATCACATAGTAAAGTATGAATGGAGAAGAATTATAGTATGGGGGTTGACATATTGAGTCGAGGAGCTCATGTACAGAACACACAGAATAGAAGGGGAAATAGAATGAGTGAGTTTTGAAGGAGAAGGAAGGGGTAGGGGCCAACACAAGAGACCTCGAAACATGGCACGTGATGCTAGTAATATTGAAAGAGTTGCATTAAATTCCCAAGGAACAAATAAAAATAGGTGTGATAATTTGAGAAGAGATTTAGGGGGGACATGGGAAACGTTATTCTCCAAAGAAACTGGTATTTAATTAATTTATAAATATTTTAATTTATTCCATTTTTTCATTATTTTATTTTTCCTGAATTTATCATTATATATATATAAGTGAATATGCGTTATTTACTTAAATTTATATTCTTTTGAGTTATTTTTTATCAAAAGTCACTTCTCAAACATTTATCCATATATAAATCATATCACATTTTTTAACTTCTACCTAAAATTTTTTTTTAAATTCATTTGACAAAAAGATTGCTTTTGTCATCGCTTATCCAAATAAACTTGTTATTACAAGTATAAATGGATTTTGGAGCATGATTTTATCAAGAGTATTGGGTGTTTAAATTAACTTTTTTAAATAATTTTATACAATTTAAAATAAATATGTGGAAAGAATTTTATCTTAACTTACGTAAAAATATACTTTTTAATTTTGATTCGGGTGTTTGATGTTTGTTGTTATCAACCATCGTTTCCTCTACTTATACTTCTAGCCTAAGATTCTGTTGGGTTTCGTTTTATTTTTTTGTTGGGCCAAATTTTTGTTGCTTTTTCTTGCCTTTGGAGTTTTGTTTGCAAAAGCACAAAATATCAGGGAGTGACCTTACTAGCTCACAAATATCTGGGAAAAAAAATCGTTACAATTTTTCTTTTTTAAATAATATTTTTGTAATCTCAGATTATTTCCCTTACGTTAACACCACCATTTCTATAGCTTCAGCCTTACCCTTCTCTAATTCGTTGGTCTACTTATTTTAAGTAATTTTCACCGTACTAAATAATATATATATAATTATAAAGTAAAACATTAAATTATTGTTTAAAGTTGGACATAAATCAAACCAGACTTAATAAAATAATATTCATAAATTATATGTTTGATCATTTTTAAGTTTATATTAAGTTTTAATTTGGTTCTTTACTTTAGTTTCAATTTTGTTTTAATACCGGTAGTTTATTTAACAAAAAAATGTTGATTTAACAAATTTAAACAATATTTCTACAGTTAAATGATAATAAAATATGATTTAAATTGTAAAATATGAAAACAGTTGGATTAAAGAATTAAAATTTAAACATATTTTATCAATATTTAATTGCATAACAACCATTTATATTTAATAACTCAGCGTTTTCCGTAAAAAAAAATTAACGTGAATAAAATAATTAAACATATAATTTTTAAACTAAATGGACGTGCACGGTAGTCCGAAGTTGTACCCGTAACCCGTTCTATTTACTCACTCCTCGTCTGTCACGGGATGGCAAAATTTATACCGGATTCAGACGGTTCATTAGATTCCGATTTATTTGGTGAGCCTATCCTACGATCAACCTTCTGCAATTTTTTTTCATTTTTAAAAAAGAATAATTTGCTGGTGAGGGAAGAAATTGCCCTTGCTTCGGCCGGTTAGCAACAGAAGTAGCAGCATCGCACAGAGTGAGCCAGCTGCGCTTTGCTCTTCCATTACTCCCTCAGGTGACTTAAACCCTAGTTTCGTTCCTTCTTTTTTTTTTATTGTTTGCCTTTCTTCTTCTTGCGATTTTCCATTTCAGGATTAAGTTTCTGTTGTTAAGCTAACTCCGTACAAGCCCATGGAATTTTCTTCTGCTTTCAATTTTCAACGCCCCCTTCTTCTTCCCGACCGTGTGTTACTCGTCTTATTCTGGTATTTATTCTTGTCTGAATCTTTTCAGCTATACTGAGGCTGCTTTTGGATTCTGTTAAGTAAACGAGGTGATGAATCCCTCGCTTTTGGGCTATCTTACGTTCGCAGAGAGATAATGGTCCCTGTATCGATGAAAATAAAATAAATCAGCCGGTGTCATTATCTGTTGTTCCCGAGGTAATGGCGGTAGATTCTAATTGTTTTCTGGAAAATATTTCGTCAGCTGTTATGGTCTGTTTGAGCTTCCTGCTTCTCCTGTTACGTATACCTTTGAGGTCTCTCTCTTTTTTTGCCCCATAAACAAGGAAAGGAATTTGCTTTTAGGGGATGATGGAGTTTATCTTGGATTGGTTTTTTGGTAATTTTACCTAATCTTTCTACAGGAATTTGTTAATTTTGGTTGTTTCTGTTCTGTAGCTGACGATACAACTAGACACCACAATAAAAATAAATTATAGCTGTAGTAGGAGCTTTTCGTGGAGAACGGGTGCATTGAAATTGTTTCTCATGTGGGTGCTTCAAAGTCCACTCAATGTTAGGCAAGTTCACTTTAGTAATAATCTCTACTATAACCCTTCTCGGCGTTGCTATTCAAGCCCACCTGTCTGTTTTATCTCCCTTTCAACTAAAACTACAGAAAGCAGCAAGAACAACAACCAATTGATTCAATCATTATGTAAACAAGGAAGCCTCAAGCAAGCCCTCCAGGTCCTTTTTAAGGAGCCCAGTCCATCTCAGCAAACATATGAGCTTTTGATCTACTCTTGTGCCCAACAGAGCTCACTTTCTGATGGCCTTGATGTTCATCGCCACCTCACTGACAGTGGCTTTGATCAAGACCCATTTTTAGCCACTAAACTCATCAATATGTATGCTGAACTAGGCTGTATTGACCATGCATGCCGGGTATTTGATAAAACTCGAGAAAGAACCATATATGTCTGGAATGCACTCATGCGTGCACTAGCAATGGTAGGCCATGGTGAGGAGGTGCTGTATTGGTATAGTCAGATGAATTGGAGTGGGATCCCATCAGATAGGTACACATATACTTATGTGCTTAAAGCTTGTGTTAATTCAGAATCAACAATCTTTCCTCTCCAGAAGGGTAAGGAGATTCATGCCCATATTCTGCGACATGGCCATGAAGCACGTGTTCATGTTATGACAACTCTGCTGGATATGTATGCTAGGTTTGGTTGTGTATCAAATGCAACTTCTGTGTTCAATGCTATGCCTATCAAGAACTCAGTCTCATGGAGTGCTATGATTGCATGTTATGCAAAAAATGGTATGCCCATGAAGGCTTTGGAGCTTTTTCAACAAATGATTCATGAGGAACGTGATTCAGTTCCAAACTCTGTGACAATGGTAAGTGTGCTTCAAGCTTGTGCAGCTCTTGCTGCTTTGGAACTAGGAAAGCTTATTCATGGGTATATTCTTAGAAGGGGTCTTGATTCAATCCTGCCTGTTCTTAGTGCCCTTATAACAATGTATGGAAGATGTGGTGAGCTTGAATTGGGGCAACATGTATTTGATCAGATGAGAAAGCGTGATGTTGTTTCATGGAATTCTTTGATTTCAAATTATGGGATGCATGGTTTTGGAAGGAAGGCCATTAAGATTTTTGAAAAAATGACCAACCAAGGATTTTCACCAAGTCCCATATCATTTATAAGTGTTTTGGGAGCTTGCAGCCATGCAGGCCTTGTGGAGGAGGGGAAGATTTTATTCGAGTCAATGGTAAGTAAGTATGGGATGCATCCAAGTATGGAGCATTATGCTTGTATGGTGGATCTACTTGGCCGAGCAAACCGGATGAATGAAGCAATCAGAATTATAGAAGGTTTGCGTGTTGAACCTGGACCCAAGGTATGGGGCTCTCTCCTTGGATCTTGTAGGATTCATTGTAATGTCAAATTTGCAGAGAGAGCAAGCAAAGCGCTTTTCGAGTTGGAGCCTTGGAATGCCGGTAACTATGTTCTTTTAGCTGACATATATACTGAAGCTAAGATGTGGAATGAAGTAAAGCGAGTAAAAAGACTTTTGGAAGCTCGTGGGTTGCAAAAGATTCCTGGCTGCAGTTGGATTGAAGTGAGAAGGAGGATATATTCATTTGTCTCTGTTGATGGGACTAACCCGCAAAATGAGCAACTCCATGCTTTACTACATAAATTGTCAAAAGAGATGAAGGAACAGGGTTATGTCCCACAGACAAAAGTTGTTCTTTTTGATCTTGATGAAGAAGAGAAGGAGAAAATTATATTGGGACATAGCGAAAAGCTTGCTGTTGCTTTCGGACTCATCAATACTGCCAAGGGTGAAACCATTAGGATCACTAAGAATTTGAGATTATGTGAAGATTGTCATTCTGTTACAAAGTTCGTTTCAAAGTTCGCGAATAGAGAGATTCTTGTTAGAGATGTCAATCGTTTCCACCACTTCAAAGATGGGGTATGTTCCTGCGGCGACTACTGGTAGTTCTCTGTAGAATATTATGCTGTAGAAACGACCGATAAATTAGTTCCCATATTGTCAGAGAAATTTAATGAAGGTATTGTTTACTATACAGCGAGTGCTCCGTCTGTTGCTGATTATTTTTTTAAAAAAAATGTAACTACTGTCTGATGCTGATTCAGTTCAGTTATATAATTATATTCTTTTTCTTGCCTGTGAAACATAAAAATAACAATTTCGAAAGCTCATTCCATTGGCAATTAGCCATAAAGCATTATAATGAATTACAGAAGTTTTAAGCCCTAATTTCACTGTTATTAGCACTTCAATCTTCCAGTCTTACATAAGTCTTGTACGTGCAAAGCATAATACTGCGGTTGGTTCGTAAAGAGATGATCTTAATCTCGAACCTTGTAGCTACAGCTTCCACCAAAGATGAGCAATCATATTGCGCCAAAACAGAATGAAGATCCATGGTTCAAGAAATAAACATGACGAAGATTCCATTAAAACAATTATGTGATATGGTCACATGATTCGATCAAATTCAAGCATTGTGGGGGCATTTTCTGTAGTTACACAAGCTTGAACTTGAGATTGATTAAAGATTTATATTTAGAAATAAAGTAATCCCCATTATCTAACTTTTATATCAATGACAAAAGATAATATTCAATTTCAATATGGTATTGGATTTTTATTATATACACATTTGGATTAAAGCACATCAAATTCAATTGCTTTGAATGCAATTTGCTGAATTATGAAACGTGGGATGTCAAATTTTGTATCCTCTTTTTACCAAACACAAAATTGTAGGCAATAATATTCAAGACAGTATCGATTGTTCAAGTAACTATCAAGTATGTGATCATATCGCCTAATAGCTTCAAATATTGCATTTACACAGTGCAATTGACAAAAGAAATACTATTGCAATGAAGCTAACATGCTTCAAGTGAAGCCAAGATTCGAAGGTTGGATCCGAGATTGAACCAGTTGAGTTAGTGGTATAAGTGCTTATGGGTCAACTCGAAGTCAAACCGAACATATTAAAACAATAACATTTAATTAACAATATTAAAATACAACAACTTTAATCATCACTAATTTCAAAATATATGCAAGTACATACTACAATAGTGTAATCTTACAAGTGACAATCCTTCATATTAGTATGAACTGAAGCATTAGGAGGAGCTAAACGAGAAAAAGTAGAAGTTGTAGTAAAATCGTCTAAAGTCAGGATTTAAGAATATTCATATATTCATTATCATTCTTAAAAGAGGTGATTAATTTGCAAAATTGAGTTGATGGGTTTGATCCCAGGTTAATCTGGCTAACATCGATTTGGCCAGTTTGATCCTGAGTCAACCGGGGGGAGGTTAACTAGACCAAGGACTGGTTTCGCGATTTTCAGTCGGATGGTCCGGTCCAATTTTTCGCCCCCTAAGTAAAGTGGTCAAGCATTTACTTATTTCACTATATTTATTTATTGTGATATTCATAAATTGATGTGGAAATAAGATGAATTTGACCAAATTTTTATTACTCCCTCTAGTGCTTAATAAAAGAGCTATACACTTAATTTGGAGAGATTAAAGAAATTAGTTGTGTTAATGATTTATAACACATTCCGCTTTATGTTTTATAATTGGTCCCAAACCTAAATAAAGGAAA
>JANTPZ010034688.1:0-10854 GCA_025593235.1 Vachellia pachyceras
AAAGGTAGTAAAATATTGAGTGTAAAGAATATATCTCTATCAATTAAATTTGAAAAATAGGGTATTGTCAAAAATCAAACCTTTAACCATTTGGTTAAATGACAAAAGCCTATACAAAGAGTGCTTTGGTAAGCCAATGAATAATTTAATGCCAACAACTTTGAATTTAGTGCCCTTAAATGGCTATATAGGGTATGCTAATATAAAATGGTCATTAAGACAAGACATAAGCAAGTGGAAAAACATCATTAAGAATACATGTATAATTAGATAACTTAAAAATATTAATGAAGGTATATCATTATGGATAGTATATCTTTGTACAAACAAATAAGATAAATTAGTTATAAAAAATTATAAATATAAATATTTTAGAGTAATTTATTTATGTACCTTAATCTTTATTCTTTTAAATAAACCAACTGAAATTTATATTAAGAACCGTTATATTACTGTGGATAATATACCTTTAAAAAACACAAATAATGAGGTAGTTAATAGTTATGGGTTGGTAGGAATTTATGCGTTGAGTGCTAGAGGTGCCTTCTTATCACACATTGAGGGTACATTCTATGCACATAATTTTCTTGGTTGTTATTAGATATAGGGTTTGTTTGGTAAAGCGGTGGAGAAGTACTAGTAAATGTGTGAATGAGATTATCTCGTTTTATAAAAAAATATTGTTGAACATGCTTTTAGGGTGTCGAGAAGCTTTCTTAAACACATCTATGACTTATTATATTCATATTATGAATTGTGTGGTTGTACCTTCCATGAAGTTTTTTGAACCATAATCACCTTCTTTTTGGTCCTCTATTATTATTATTTAAAAAAAAAGGTTCATGCACATATGCATAATAAAGTAAAAATAAAGAATATACACATATATAGAGGGCTGCATATCCTTGGTATGGTACCAAGAATATAAAACCTACTTAAATTGGTAACATGTTATTATTGAACTTAAAGCAGAAGTTACATGTAAGTGTTTGAATCAACTTATTTTAAGTGATTTTACAGATTTCAGGTAAGTATATGTGATAGGAATTTTATTTCGACTTATGTAAAAGTATTTTTAGAAGTTTTTAGATCAATTTCATCACTTTAAGGTAGTGTAACCGTTTTAACATTCGTGCATTTCTGTAAATAAAACTATATAAAGGGTATAAATTAAAATAATCATATAAAACAATAAAGCTCATTCCATATAAATTGCATCTATATCCGAATCTAACTAAGCTTGTGGTGGTCGAGGAACTATATCGATAGAGAAAAGATTCTAGATGTGAGATATCTAATAAAACTGAACGTGAGGCTTGAGATCTTTTTAAGAGAAAAACTCCACTTATTACTTATGAATAGGTTCAGAGATAGTGGGTTTGTTTGACAAATAGTTAAGTAAGGCCAAAAGTATGTTCAACAATATTTTTTCATAAAACGAGATAATCCCCTCTACATATTTATCTTGCCTTGCGTAATAATATTTTGTGCCGCCTTTCCAAAAGAGCCCAATAATTTTTTCCTTTTGCAAAGAGGAATGCATAGTTATATTGTCTTAAAAGTCTTAATCAGTAGTATATTTCAATCCATAATTTCAGATATTATCTCACACATAATGCAATTTGTCAAAGGAGATTTATTTCAATTAATGGAAGTCATCACAAGTAAATTTATTTCAAATATTATCTCACACATAATGCAATTTGTAATTTTACATACATACTCTCTTCGTTTTTCTCTTTTTTCTACTTAACACTTTTTCTTCTATTTTTTTCGCTAAGATATTTCCTCCTTACTCCATGACTTCCCTTTATTTTTTAATTTTCTTGGAAAGTGCTCACAAGATAATTATTTTTCATCGTAATATTTACTGAAAAATATTTATATGATGTTGTTGCTCGCTTGTACATGAAAGATAATAAAATGAATAAAAATTGAATAAAATAATAAAAATTTAGAACAAAATAGCAATTTACAAATAGTTGTTCAAAACATAATTTTTGTATAAACTTTTCATAACAATTTTTTATAAAATTTTAAACAAAATAGCAATTTAGAAGTTAGGATTAAAAGAACAATTATCACGTTGTGACTTATCTCAGCGAAGCAACACGTCCTCTCTCTCTCTCTCTCCCCTATCACCCCTGTTTTTAAAATGGCTGATGACATTCTGGTGACATCGACAGAGGAGGCTGATGCAATTGCGCAAAGCAAGAAAAAAGTTCGACCAGGGGTTGTTGAAGATGATCTAATGGTGGAGAGTGGGATGAAGGATAATGTGGGATGAAGGATAATGTTCTGACTTTTAAGGAGAAATTATTAGGAGTCGGAGAGGAGAAGGAAATTCTGATGAAGGATACGAAAGGAAGTGTTTTTGATGATGCTTGGCAAGAGTACATTGAAGGGATGAAAGGTTTTTTTAGTAAAGGGGTTGGGAATGAAAGCTCAGGAAGCTCTGATGATCTTGATGATTCAAATGACGAAGACCATGTGACAATCCATGTTACGCAGGAGGAATATGAGTTATGGTGTGCGCCATGGAGGAAGTCTCTCATCATTAAGTTACTAGGGAAATCCATTCCTTACTGGGCAATGAAACGCAGCCTTGAAAGAATCTGGAAAACAGTGAAGCCTTTTAAAACACGAGACTTGGATAATGGGTTTTTTGTGATCTCATTTGAAGATGAGGAAGACTTAAATTATATATATATATATATATATATATATCAAGAGGGGCCATGGATGATCGCAGATCACTATCTAACCGTTCAGAGGTGGAGGCCGAACTTTGACCCATGGAGTGCGGAGTGCCAGAAGAAGATTGCAATTTGGATTCGGATCCCTTTATTACCTCTAGAATTTTTCAATATTGCTGCTATGCGTAAGATAGGCTCTAGGTTAGAAAGGACACTCAAAATTGACTCCATTACTCACCAAAGTGACAGAGGAAGATTTGCACGCATTTGTGTAGAGGTTGATTTAGAGAAGCGATTGAAGTCGTCTATGAAGATCTTCAGGAAGAAGAGAGTCATCAAATATGAAGGCTTGCATATTGTTTGCTTCAAGTGTGGTAAATATGGTCACCATAAAGATATATGTCCAGAAGGAGGGAAGCACAAGGAGGGTGAAAAAACAAAGAAGGCACATTACAAAACCTTGGTGGTGAACAAGAGAACCATGCGCAGCAACTAAGCAACAACGAACGTCATCAGGTGACTGTTAATGAGGATGGATTAATTATGGGGAAGCCAGAAGGATCATAAGAGTCGGCTGCTAATCTGAAAGGAGTGAGAGATGGGGGGAAGACGGAGGCTGACGGAGACACCAGTACAGTGGAGAAAGATAGATTGGATGCGAGAAATTTGGTCCAGAAAAATTATCCGAGATATGGCAATTCCTACAATTCAAGCGCGCAGGATGAGATGTAGAAAAATAGGAGGGGAAATAGGAAAATGGATTATTTGCACCGAGATTGGGGAAAAGGAATAATGTTGAACTTCATGCTGACTTAGGGAAGGTGCACATGCCTATCACGAGAAAGGAAGGATCCAAATATTTGGGAGGAGACATAACGAACAATCAAAAGTGGGTCCCGGTTGGTCAAAACAATAAAGAAAAGGAAAGAAATAAGAAAGGCAAGGAAAAACGTAATTCCATCAAGGTAGGCAAACAGGCACATAATGGGCCTAACTTTTCTAATCATCCCAAATCCAATTTCCTTAATGCTCCCAGCCTCCCAACCCTTTTGCGGCGTTAGTGGGCTTATCTCAGGAGGAGAAATTGGATATTCTGTGTGGCAAGATTGAGCATGTGGGGCCGCAAGAAAATTATGATTCTCTAACAAAAGAAGTTAGTGAAGGTCTGCATAATCCTTTATGCATGGAGATTGAAAGTGACATTCAACATAGCGAGAAGGATATTGTCTTTGAGAATAACATCAATACTTCAAATTCACGGGGTCCTATAAGCCATGCAACCCCACTTTCTGGTGACTCATGATTTTTTTTTATTCTGGAATAGTAGAGGAACTGGTGCTAAATCATTCCCAAGTTTAGTACATGAATTAACCAAAAAATATTCTATTGATGTTATGGCTATATTAGAAACTCGGGCTGGTGGCAACAAACGATGGAAAAGAGTGAAGGCTTTGGGGTTCAATAATATAGAGATGATAGAAGCTAGGGGATTTAGTGGTGGTCTTTGGGTGCTTTGGAAAGATTGTAAATGGCAAATTTCAATTAAACTAAGGCATGAACAGTTCATTCATTTAAGTCTGGAAGAAAATAGACAGGTGAAACTCTTGGTTACTGCAGTGTATGCCAACCCGAATGCTATTAAAAGAAGAGAGTTATGGGACGAAATGCGACGCATCAAAGGGGATATAAACAGTGCTTGGTGCATAGGAGGAGATTTTAATAGCACTCTCTTTCTTCAAGATGGAAAATCCATGTATCGAAACGTGGCCAGCAGTGACCGTGATTTTGGGCGTTGGGTGGATGATATGGAACTAGCTGACCTTGGGTGCTCAGGTCCGTACTACACATGGAGACGAGAAGGCAGTGAAAGTAGGATAGACAAGGTATTTGGTAATAGTAATTTCCTTGAGCAATTTCCATATGCCATGGCTCACTTGCCATTCCATAAATCAGACCATCGGCCATTACTCCTATGGTTGTCAAATGCAACACCTGAAAGAAATCACCAGGATCGTCCTTTCAGGTTCAATGCAGCTTGGGTCCTTCATGATGATTTTTCTCAACTGGTTAGAGAAGCATGGCAGCGGCATTCACACTGGACGGAGAATGTCTCAAACTTTACATCTGCTATGACCAAGTGGGGATATGACGTATTTGGCTACATTGGATGGAAAAAGTGACACTTGTTAAACAGATTAGACGGTTTGAATGCTTCTATTCATAATTGTTATAATCCTAATGCTTTGGAGTCATTGCAGAAACGTATCTGGCATGAGTTAGAAGACATTCTTTTACAGGAGGAATTATTAAATGCCCAGAAAGCAAAGAGTCAATGGTTTAAGTTGGGTGATTGTAATTCAAGATATTTTCATGCTCGAGCTAATGGCAGGAGGAGGAGAAATAAAATTGACGCTATTAAGAATGAAGAGAATGAATGGGTCTATGATAGTGGAGAGATCAAAGCCATTGTGGTATCCTTTTACCAAAAAAATTTTCAAGAAGAGGGCGACTATAGGAGTTTAGCAGAGTATACCTTCTCTTACCCTCTTATTGCAAGAGATAGATTATATAAGATAGGTGAACCAATCAAAGGTGATGAGATTAAAAAGGCTATCTTTAGTATGGGGGCCCTAAAATTGCCAAGACCAGATGGTTTGAATGCTTTATTTTTTTCAGAATCAATGGGACAATATTGCTACTACTGTTCGAAGTTTTATTTCAAAGGTATTTATTAACCTTTTAACTTTTCGAGAGGTAAATGGTACATTACTAATTTTGATTCCGAAGAAAGAGCAGCCGGAGTGGATTCAAGACTTTAGACCTATTAGCTTGTGCAACGTTATTTACAAAGCAGTCACCAAGGTAATTGCGAATCGAATCAAAGTATCCTTCCTGATATTATTGCTCCAAATCAATGTGGTTTTGCGCCGGGATGTTTAAGCTCAAATAACATTATAGTGGCTCAAGAAGTGATTCACTCCATGAAGACTATGAAGGGTAAAAATGGATATATGGCTATTAAAATTGATTTAGAAAAGGCGTATGACCGGCTTAGATAGGATTTTATTATTGATTGTCTTCGGGAAATTAGCATCCCACCTCATATTGTTGAGATTATTCATCACTGCATTAGCACCCCGACCATGCAAGTGTCATGGGAAGGAAGTAAGACGGAATAATTTACTCCATCTCGTGGGATTAGACAAGGTGATCCGATTTCTCCCTATCTCTTTGTTTTATGTATTGAAAAGTTAGCCTACTACATTCAGGAAGAAATTTCTAATGGTTACTGGCGACCTATAAGGCTTGCTAAACATGGACCTCCTATCTCTTACTTATTTTTTGCGGATGATATGGTTATATTCGTTGAGGCTTCCATTGAACAAGTTCATGTTATTAAGCGATGCTTGGACAATTTTTGCCGAGTTTCAGGGCAGAAAGTAAGTTTAAGCAAGACAAGAGTTTGTTTCTCTAAAAATATTCACCACACCAGGGTGTAGCAGTTAAGAGATTTGTTAGGAGTTACTAGAACAACTGATCTGGGCAAATACTTAGGGGTGCCTCTCTATCATGATCGGGTGACAAATCAGACGTATCAATTTGTGATTGATAAGGTAAATCAGAGGCTTAGTAATTGGAAAACCCCATCCCTCTCTTTTGCAGGCAGAAACACCTTAACTAAGGCAATTATCTCCTCTATACTGCTATATTCTATGCAACTGCTATCTTGCCTACTGATGTATGTACAGAGCTAGAAAAGAATATGAGGGGATTCCTTTGGGAATCTACTAATGAGAAGAAGAGGATTCATTTGGTGGCTTGGGATGAGGTTTGTAGGGAGAAGAGGTGTGGAGGGTTGGGTATGCGTCACATGAATATGCAAAATAAAACCTTCATGATGAAAGCAGGATGGGGTCTTATTGCTAACAAGGACTCTTTATGGGCCCAGGTTGTGAGAAGTAAATATAAATGCGGGAATGACCTTCTTCCAACCATTAATAAATCCCGGCATGGATCCCAATTCTGGAAAGGCTTGAAGAATAGTTGGGAATTGGTTGAGAACGGTATTGAAAGAGTTATGACTAGTAATGGACAAGAAGTAGTGAGATGGAAATTGGAGAAGCATGGCCAATTCACCATAAAATCTGCTTATAGATCTCTAAATAGTCATGGAGAAAAAGAAGATTCAATTTGGGCTCGTATGTGGAAGATGAAGATTCCGCAGAGATGTAAAACTTTTACGTGGTTAGTGCTTCACGATAGGCTCTTGACTAATCATGAAAGACATCGAAAACATCTAGGTAACTCCCCAAAGTGTCAATGGTGTGCCGACAAGGAGGAAGACACAATTCATGTACTGCGTGACTGCACTGATGCTCGTTTCATATGGGACCGGGTAGTTGACCCAAGAAAGAGGCACAGATTCTTTGCTCTTGGGTTACGGGAGTGGTGTGGTTGGAATCTCACAGGAAAGCATGGGTATCATGAACATCAATGGAATGAGTTGTTTAGTGTTGTCTGTTGGGCAATTTGGAAAAGGAGAAACGAGCGCATTTTTGACCAATGTGAAGTACATAAGGAGAGTGTGATTGCTCAAGCTACGGGTGTCCTTCGAAGCATGGGTCGGGCGTAGCAAATACTTTGACAGGTAGCTAATCATATTAGCTTCCGAAATAATAGTGTTGAGGACGAAGTTCATGCTGAGGTCAATGTCTGGGTGGATGGTGCCTTCTCACACAGGATGGGAGCTGTGGGAAGTGGTGGCGTCCTTAGATACAGGGATGGTTAATTTCTTGATGCCTTTATGTTCAAACCAGATGAGGGTGACAGTCTCACAGCAAAACTCTAGGGATGTATAATTGGTTTGAAACAAGCATGGGAGCGTGGATTCAAATGTGTTCGACTATATAGTGACTATGCATATATCATGCCTGTGCTTAGCAATGACCATTCAGAGTTACATAAGGAAGAGGATTTGATTAAAGAGTTGCACCAGTTGCTCTCACTTAAATGGCAGGTTCATATCCAGTTGATTGGAAGAGATAATAATGGTGAGGCTGACTCACTAGCGAAGCATGCTCTTATTCAACCTGTTGGGTTGCAAATAGTACCTGTCCACATTACTCGCAATTATCTTCCAGCTGATCAAGTGACATAACTGTTTTTCATTTCTATGTTTTCTTCTTTTGTATAAAAAAAGAACCATTATCAGAATATACTCTCGATATTATTTAAAGTCAACTCAAAATTAAAAGTTGAGATCTCAATAATTTAAAGGGACCTAAATTTTAACATAGGATTAAGAGCAATTGTAATTAAAAAATTAGCCGCATAGCTTAAGAAATCCTTAGTAAAATCTATAAATCTTATTAGATATTTGATAAAAGGGTAGACCTATATAAAATTCATTATTTTTAAAATAATATTAATGCATTTCATCTTAGACGAAGGAGAATGCAAAATATCGTAAATTTTATTACTGCAAACTCATAAGAAATTCCAAGGTGTGAGAACCCGGACTGGACCGGCCGGTTTAAGCCGGAACCCGGTGACTCGGCTCCAATCCGGTCTAGGCTGTGTGATGACCCCGGGTTGGGCCAACTCGGGGGCGACTCGCCCATTTTTCTGATCAGAAAGAATAGAAGCATGAAGAGAGAACCGGTGAGTAGGGAAATAATGGAGTAGCAAGAGTCCTGAAAGCATGTGATGTTGCATACAGTTCCGGTGGAGGCATCGACGATCTCGGTGGAAGGGGTTATCGTGGCTTGGAACTGGAGTTATGGATGAGAGCTCTGAGTGGGACGCCGAAGGAGATAGTGAGGAAAAGGATGATCACACTAAAGATGAAGGCCATCAGGGGCTTGTGGTTGGGATGTCTGGGGAGTGATCAATGCTTCGCTGTAAACCAGAGATGGAGAGAGATTTAGTGGCGATAGAAGAAAGTAAGAGAGCGTGAGGAAAGTGGTCGCTGGTGATGAGTGATTAGAAAGGTTGTGTTGTAAGGAAAAAAGGCAAAAGGCTGGACACCATCTAATCATCACGTGGCTCACCAGTTGAGCTCCATCCTCTCACACATCTCGATGCAACCATGGTACCTAGCCTTTTATTTAAATGCAATTGTCAGAAACTCACCTGCAGCAAGTTTTCTTTATATGTATTATTAAAAAATGAGTTATACGTTTAAAATTTTTTATTTTTTATTTTTTATTTTTTATCGGTTTGATCCGGTTTGACTCCGGTCTGACCCCGGTCTGACCTATTAACCCTTAACCCACTGTCTTGTCCGGTTTAATCACCGGTCCGGTTTCCTGTACCTTGAAAAATTCTTATAATTTAGCTTTAAAAAACAACAGGCCTAGACAAGACATGTGTTAATAAAATGTTTCTATATTCCTTCACCAACTTTTTTTGAAAAAAAAATCTATAGGTGTGCATTAAAGATATGAATCTCTAAAGACTCTATCCTATTACCTATATATATGTTATAGGAATTAGGAAACACCAAAGGGAATGTTTGGTTGCTATAATTGAGAATGCTTGAAGTGTTAAATAAGATTGTTTGGTTCATATGGCAAATTTAAAATATTGAACTGATATGTTTCATTAATTCTCTCATTCATATATATATATATATATATATATAGCTCTCTCCTTTGATGTGGTAATCATGTTGCTTAAAATGGGACTAGATCATATTTCTTCAATATATTTCTTGTTAAGCAACTTCTACAATCTCACTCATGTCCCATTATACATTTTCCCTGTTAAATTCATATACCTTCACTAAGAAAGTGAATATACGTAAATTCAAGTATAATATACTCCATCTGAGTTTTAATATAAGAATTATATAATTTAATTTGTAGATATTAATAAAATTAGTTACTTATTAAAAATGCGCGTTATTATTTTAAAATACCATTTTTAAGCGTTTGTATTAGAATTGCTCATTGATAAAAATTATCCTTTTAATTAATTAATACATGTGCAGTCGATTGAGATTTTATATTTAAGACTAAATTGAACCCCTTAATTGGCTATTAGATTTAGGATCGGATGGAAGAGTATTTGTTTTTACCCCATTTGATTTGTTCACAGATTAAAACTTTAGAAAAGTGGTTAAATTTAATTGATCTCTCTAGCTTTTGCCAAATAAGATCACAATATTCTAAGATTATTCTTAATTAAGTCGTGAAGGAAAAATTCAAAAAACATATTATTATAGTTTAATTACCTCAATTTAAATCAAGTCTTTATAGTTTTTTTTTGTTTAAATCAAGCCCTTATTGTTTGACCACGAAAATTTCAATTTACGAAATTTTATTTTTCACAAATAAGTTGATGTTAAAATGGCGTTAAATAATATTAAAAAAATCTTACAAAGAAAGAAATTTTATAAATTAAAATTAACGAGGAATCTGATTTAAAAATTATGAGGTAAACTATAAAGGTGTGCAAAGTAATTTTTTTCCTCAAGTAAAAAAATCATACCTTTTCAACCCAAGATGTGTTGTAGGCCATGTATATATATAGATGAATGGCTATAATGGATCAAACCATAAGTCAACTAAAAAAACTATAGGGTCTGAATTAAATTTAAAGCAAACTAAAAAGAATCTACGAATTAATTTTTCCTAAAGATAAAAAATCATAAATTTTCTTTTCAATACAAGATGTTTAAAGCAAACTCATCATAACGTTATATTCTATAAGCTACATATTTAATTAACCTGAGACACACACACACACTTGAAATAATAATATTTATATATATACATATGGTTGGCAAAAAATGATACACACACACATTTTGATATAATGATATATATATATATATATGCAAAACAAGTTCTTGGATAATATATTCACCATAAATAATTACAGAAAGAGTTTTACTGGTCAATCCAATTACAACTTTTGCTTTTATAAATTTACTAGAAGTAAAAAAAAAAGTAAATTTTGACTATCAAATACGAACGAAATTTGAACAGAAAACAATAATTTGTATGTGTGTTGTATACATGTTTTATATTTAATAAAATATTTTAGTGGATTATAATTAGACAAGTGAATAATTTTGAACAAATATTATGATCAAATACATATGACTCAAGCTTGTCCCATCATTCGCCACCCCAACTAATTTTATTTTCTGCTA
>JANTPZ010034691.1:0-10506 GCA_025593235.1 Vachellia pachyceras
AGAAGAAGATGGAAGATCAAATCTTTAAAAGAACAAGGTGGAAGACGGTTATGCTGCTCACTCCAGTGACTTCGTTGTTCTCCGTGCTACACTCTTCCCGCGCGAATGGAGACGAAGAGAAGCCACGAGCAGCGAGAATGGAGATGAAGAGAAAGCTACCAGCAGATTTCCCTTTTCAAGCATCAAGGGCATATGTGTCTTTTCCCTCCTGAAATTAATTTCACATTGGTACCTTGGGACTGGTGGTTAAATATTTAAAAATCTGGGACCATTTGTTCAATATCTCTGTTGCATGGGACTGAAACATAAATCTCCCTATATTAACCCCCCCAAAAATATTTTTGGCATTTAGCTAATCATCAGCTTTTGGGGTAAAAGTCGACGGGCGATATTCAGAACATGAATAAAAGAACTTTACAGCCAAGGCAGCAGGCGAAAGAAAAAGTGTCTACTGTAAACTGAACAATCATCAGCCTCCGGCCTCATTGGTAAAAAGGATGACCAATTCTATGGATTAGAGGAAGGAAGGGAATGGTCCTACTCCTCAACTTCCGCTGTGTGTCAACATTGCTATAGTGGCAGTGAAGATTTTTTACATATTCTGCGTGATTGCATTTATGCGAGGAAAGCGTGGCTCCAATTGGTTGATTCCAGGTACTTCTGAACCCTTTTTCTCAGCTTCTTTAACGAAATGGTTTTCAAGAAAATTGGGAAGAGATGGCACTGAACCTTAGCACAACTAATTTGGGGAGTCTCTGTATGGAAGCTTTGGAAGTGGTGAGACCAACAGATTTTCCTAGCACTGGGATTATGTGATATGATATACAGGAAGAACCACATCTTGCTGTAGAACCGAACACCCCCAGCAATGGAATCCTCCTGCGTTGGGGTGGGTAAAGGTAAATGTAGATGGAGCAGTTTCATGTACCCGAAGCACAGCTGGTAGTGAGGGAGTTATTCGCAAGCAGCTGGCTATGATCAAGGGCCTGCTGACTATGACGGCTTGGGATCTACCATTCAAAAAGAAAAACAAAAGTGATACTGGAATCGGATTCTGATTTGATGAGGGAGCAAGAGACGAGAGGGACGCAGCCTGTTGTAACTTCAACTTGGAAAGTTTCTGTCCAGGAGCAACTCGGAGCTGAATGTCATGTCGAGCATATCTCCATTGGAAGCAGAACCTACTAGCTGATCGAAGCACTGACGAGGGCGGCTATTCATGATATATATACTATACTTGTCCTCACCATTTGAGGACTTTGGTGACCAATGAGCCATTGGGAATGGGATCTATTCCCCCCTTTAGTTTTAGTTTTGCTGATATGGGTTTGTTTGGATAGTCCGTTAGGAGAATAATCACAGATTATGAGGTAAATATGTGAGAGGAATTTTATCTCGGTAAGTGCAGGAATGGATTTTGAAGAGGTAAACGGCCTCCTCAAACAAACCCATATAGACCTTTCGAGCCTCATTTGTATCTAAAAAAGAAGGAAGGGAGTGACCCTAGAGGGGGCTTACTTATCTGTGGTTAGGGTAATAAATGGAATGTTTTATGGAAGTTGAAAACTCAGCCGCAAAGCTTAATGGTTAATGGCCGAGTTACCTAGTTGTAGTGGATAATCGGTGTGGCTCGTGAGAGCGACGGTCAAACTGATGGAAGCAACAACAATCAGGGTGATTCGTGAAGTTTGATACGATTTATCTCGACTTGCGTAAAAATATTTCTCTACCACGTTCAATAATGTTTTTTTGTAAAACGAGACAATCTCCTCCACATATTTACCTTAGCTTACGTAAAAATACTTCTCTACCGTTTTTCCAAACGGACCAATTAACTTCATAAACTAAAATATACCGTAATCAATAAAAGCTAATTCAAATTGTGAAGAATTAACTCATAACCGATAAAATTGTAAATTAAAATATCGCTACCGATGTGAAGATATTATTGGTGAATAATATGTAAGCGCTGTTGGGTTTGAAGATATACCTACAAATGATGAATCCCAAACTCAATTCACTTCAACATTTTTCTATAAAAAACTATAAACACTATCGACGCCAACGTATAGTAAAAGAGGTTAGTTTCCTACAATACAGTGAAACAAAATTCGAATTATCGCTACCTATATTTAATGTACAACCGTACTTTTGAACATGATTACTTCCACTAAAATATATATATATATATGTGGTTAGCTAAACAAAAAAAAAATTGAGGGACGTAGCCATACGAGCTTTGAGGCATAACTAGATAACTGGACAATAATCCAAACAATTTATTTTTATTTTTAAAACTCGTTTCTAAAAGCAATTTTATGAAATTTTTTTGGAAAAAAAATTGAAAACAGAATCAGACATCCCCAAATATTCTTTTAAATAACTAAAAAGCTAGAATGAATTTTTTTTTATAAACGCGATTTTTTTAATATTAGAAAGGAAGTTTCTTTTTCTTGGAAAACAAAAACTCGCTTTTGTATAGTGTTTATTTGGAAAGATCGTTTTCCAAAAGGTATACACATTTCAATATAAAATTATCTCGAAATTTGTAAAAACTCATCTCAAAATTCATTAAAATCATCTCGAAATCCATAAAATCATCTTGAAATTCGTAAAATACCTTAAAATCTGTAAACTCATTTCTCCCAACGGACTTTCGAAGAATGGAGGAAGTCTTTTTCCCGTTTTGTAAGGAGCAATTGATTCCATGAACCAAAACCAAACATTCTTTGGGAATTGAGTATCCGAATCAAGTAAGAGGAGCATGTGCAGTTATATAGTACAAATCAAAAGCATAATAAAGATATGCACAACACCAACGCAAAAAAAAAAAATAGATCTAAAAATATTATATATAAATACTGTTTGCTCGTAAATATATAATTTTGATCTATTTCTCTCTCTCTCACCCATTTAATATTGGGAAATTTACTGTACAGTCCCACATAAGGGACTTATTTTATATTATATATAAATACTTTTTTTTCATTTCCTTCATCTCATATTTGATTGATATCATCAATAAAAAAAGTTATTTTAAGAAAATTTAAAATGACTTTCTTTTTTTACAAATGTGTATTGAAATACAGATTATATTGCACCAATTAATTTTTATCTCAATTTCATTCTGCAAAGTATAATTGTCGTATAAGTTTGCAAAGATTAATGCAAAATAAGATGATAAATGCAAGAGAAAAGGCAAGAGAAAAAAAGATGAGTGATGATGAACAAACAAAATATAAGAGATAGACATTTAATTAATTTGTGAATAAAAAATGAGAAAAGTGGATTTAATTTTCAGACAAAACCGTATTATTCCTTATACTCCCTACAGTTGAGTTATTTTAACTAGTTCATTAGAAACGATAAATAGAATTTAAATGATTAAATATATCTTAAATTGAAGTATTTTTTCAATTTTATCCTTGTTGAATGAGACTTTGAAAGAGAAAGAAATACAATGAACCGCATTTAAACATCAATTAAAGGGGTATAATTGAAAAATAAACATTAATGTTGTCGTGTAAGTAAGTGACTTGTATGGTTGACCAAGTTATTGTTTTAGAAGTTAGGAAAATTTACAATCAAGACTCAAATAGAAGAATTAATGAATAAAATATTTCAAAAATTCACAAAATTACCATAAAATCCTATGAGAAACTGTTGAAGTTGTCATTAACAACTTTACTAGCCTTTATTAACAACCTCAGCAGTTACTCTTGGGACCTTGTAGTAATTTTGTGAATCTCTGGAACCTTTTATTCATTAATTCTTCTATTTGGGACTTGATTGTAAATTTTCCTACAAGTTATTTATATTGTGTCCGTTTGTATTAGCGTTATAATCTACATTTTCAATTTAATCTACGAACTACAAGGTAAATATATGAAAAGAATTCTATCCCGATTTATACAACTGTATTTTTTCAACCATGAGGGCTTATGAATCAAATGGAGTAAACACATGGGTTGGATCTAACCGGAAAAAAAACAATCAGTCACGGTATAACAACCCATCGTTTTTATGTGCATCTTTGAAAAAAACTTCTTTCCAACAGTGCACATAAATCATCTTAAAATTTATAAACATTATTTTAAAATATAGAAAAATCATCTTAAAATTTTTAAAATCTGTAAATTTTTTTATCTCTGATCCCAAACACACGTTATGTTGTGCCTGTTTGGGAAGCCATTTTCCCAAACGGTGCACGTAAGCCGAGACAAAATCATCTAGAAATCTGTAAAAATCATCTCGAAATTCATAAAAACCATTTTAAAATCCGTAAAACCATTTCAAAATTTCTAAAATGCCTCAAAATCTACAAAATTCATTTTTCTAACGGAGTTCCAAACAAGCACGTTATCATCAGAAGATGCGTTCACATGAGAGCACGGGAAGTTACATGCATTTAAAGAAAAACAAGAGTCGCACAAAAGCTGTGATGAGCATCGAAAAGCGCGTGGGGAGTACGTGGGTGAGACGCAAGAGTCAGATACAATGCACAGAGAGGGGAATCAGGGAAGTATCAATTGTACAGTAAAAGCTTGATCGGAAGCCGTTTCCCTGTCAACTTAGGATCATATGCGATTTGGAACTTGGAAGAAGAAGACAACAGAACATTGAACCTTCAAATTTTTTGAGAATGTCCAACAGGCCAAGTTGGAGAGAGAGAGATGATTGAATGCCCAACAGGCCAAGTTGGAGAGAGAGAGATTCACTGACTCCCTCGTTCCTTCCTGGTCGTACTGTTTTTTATTTTTGGCTCAGTGCAATGACCGCGAAAGTAAGCCATTCTCAGAATCATGGCCCGTCTCTGACACGCGCCATTTAATACTTCAGGACACAAAATCCCAACATGCATTGAACTCAGACTCCCTGTAACGATGATGATATTATAGTACCAATCCCAAATAATTCTATTAATATAAAATTCAATTCACTCTATATTCACTCCTTTTTATTAGAGGTTAAGGGTCGATTTGTCAACCACTTTTAAAATTTAGTTTTGATTTCAAAATCTAAGTTTTACCTTAAAATCAAGATTTTGTTCAAGGAAATTTCTTTTTCCCAAAAGCTATTTTGATTATAAAACCTCAGTTTGAAAACTAGGTTTTTTTCTTTCCTACTTTTTCATCTTTCCTCTTTCTTACTTTTTCTCTCTTTCTCTTTCTTACTTTTCCTCTTTCCTACCCACTTTTTGCCTTGAGATCCGTAAAAGTTAATAACTTCCCAAACATAAATCATTTTTCAAAACCTAAATTTTACCTCGGAATCTGTAAAAGCTATTTTCCAAAATCTATTCTCCAAAACCTAGGTTTTGCCTCGGAATCTGTAAAAGTTATTTTCAACCTTACATCCAAACAAGCTCTAAGTAGCCTAAAATATTTACTCCCTCCAATTTATAACATATAACATTTTTACCAACCAAATATATCTTAAGAGCTTGTTTAGTTTCACTCTCTAAAACTCAGATTTTACTCTAAAATTTAGGTTTTGTCCAAGTATTCATTTCTTTGGAAAAGTTATTTTGTATACAAAACCTCGGTTTGAAACCTAGATTTTGAAAAAGCTATTTTCTTGTCAAATCACACCTTCTCTCCTAAAAATTTTTCTCTTTCCTACGTTTTCTTTCTTTCTCTTTCATCTTTTCTACATACTTTTTGCCTTAGAATCCATAAAAGCCAAAACTTCCCAAACACAATCACCTTTTCAAAAGTTAGGTTTTGCTCGGAACTTGTAAAAGCTATTCTCTAAAACCTAAATTTTGTTTTAGAATCCGTAAAATCTATTCTTAAAAGGACTTCCAAACAAACCCTAAGTTGAAGTTTTTTTTTCAGGTTTACACTTATTAAATAAGATTTTGAGAAAAAGGAAAATATAATGAAATACAATTAAGCATTGATTAAAAGGGTATGACTTTAAGATGTGCATTAATAATATTGAGAGTGACTTATACTATAAACCAAGTCATTCCGTTAATAGGAGTTTATATTGTAGATTGGAGAGACTATTTATTTATGCGTATTATTATATTATTTATCAATTTAAGTAGAATTAGAGATGGGCTCAACACGTCAGCCCGTCAAAAGTTGGCTGTCTTTTGACAGCCAGCCAGCGTGGCGGGTTGATTCTAGCTCACCTCCTCTAACTCGCGGGTCGGCGGGTCATCCTGTCTAACCCGTTTTTTATTTTTTAAAAAAATTATTATATATGTTTTTTTCAATCCAATATTTTTTATAAGGAAAAAATAATATTAAATTTTATTTTTAAGAAATTATTGAACAATTATTGATAGGTTTGGAAAGAGAATCATGAAATGATGCAATCTTATAAGAAAAAATTGGGTAAAAAGTGAAAAAAATTATTTTTAAAAAAATAAAAGAAAAAAGTTGACAGGTTGCCGGGCTAGCCCACCAACCCACCGTAGCGAGCTCGGGTTGGGGATTCTCATCCCACCAACTGGCGGATTGTTGGAGGGCTGGCCCGTCAAGCCCGCAACTCGTAAGTTAGCCCGCATTACTAATCTAATAGCAATGTATTTAACATGAAAAACAACTTATTCTAAAAATTAAGGACGGAATTGTAAGAAGAATGTTTTTGGTCTTCATACGCCAACAACAATAATAATAGACAGAGTGGCAATAATAATAATAATAATAATCTCTTGGTGTGAGTACATCCCCATCCCCATGTTGTTTGCTTGATCTTCCCTTTGTGTTTTCTTTTTCTCAGTTTCCAACCTCTTCAAACCATTCTTGGACTTTGAGAGCATCTTTAATTGATCCATCTCCATATTTTATTTTATTTTTTAAATTTTTATACCAAAGTCTCACATATTTAATTAAGAAACGCTTTCAAACTCTTTTTAGCTCTGTTTAATAAATTTGCACTTTGAAAATTGGATCACATGCATGGGTAGTGATAAAAATGTAAAGATATGTTTTATAAATAGGATACAATTATTTCATCTTGTAAATAAGTATTTTCCAATATTCATGTCCCTTCCATTTACATATTTGTTCTCATTTGCATTTATTTAAAATCTTTCTCCATATGAAATAAGATCTTACCCAATTTTTTTTTACTAAAGTATATATTTGATCCTTTATATTAACATCGTTAGTTTTATTAAATGGAAAATATTGATTCAGTAAATTTAACAGGTGATTCTTTTGTTAAATGATTATTAAACATGATTAAATTTTAAAATTTAACGTAAACTTACAAGATTAAGCATATACTTTGACTTTCATAAGTCATTTTTTTTTGAAAAAATTCTCAAATAAATGAAATGATAATAAGTAATAAATGTTGTGTGAGGAAGAAGCTTATGTAATATATTATGGTGCATGATCATGTTGGTGTTTGTAAAGAGAGATTCTGTGAACAGAGGAACAAGAAATATGAACAATGATATCAAATCATTAGAAATTGAAAGAGGCCATTTAATTATTGTCAACCTCACATGCTTCCTTCAAATCTGCAAGTGGCCATTATGGGATTCTGGATATTTTGGGTATGGAACGATTCTCTTCTTTGATTTCTATGTTTCCCCACTCAGTATTTCAATGTTAAAAAAATAATTCAACACTATCAAATTAAAAGAAATAAAAAAAATTAATCTAGCAACTTCCTATAATTTCACATAATTTTTAGTCAAGTTCTTGTAATTTTTATGGGTCCATATAATTTCCTAAATCATATATGTATTATTTTGTGAAAATCCCAATAAAAAATGTTTGAATAACTCAAATTCTGATTTGATTAGTTGAACTTAAGAAATCATTAATCACATTATCTGATAAAATTAGAGATTTATAAATTTGTTTAAATTACCTCCATAGCCCTTAGTTATTAAAAATAAAAAATAATATTATTTTTATTTTTGACAAAATGATACTCTCATCCTGCATAGTTACGAAGGAAGCTTTTCTTAATATTTATAATTAGAAATTAGAAAACTGCAAAGCCTGCCAACCCATCAGTTTTTATTTTTTTAAAAAAATTAAAAATTATTTTCTTTTTCCTTTTTTTATCTAATTTTTTTCTATGAGATAATATATTTACATGATTCTCTTTCCAATCTCATCAATAAATTTTTAATAATTTCCTAAAAATAGAGTTTAATATTATTTTTTCCTTTGTAAAAAAATATTGGGATGAAAAAAGGTAAAATATATATAATATGTATTTTTTTTTAAAAAAGCTCAACCCGCGGGGCGGGCTGAAAGTAGCCCGCCCTTTGGCGGTCTGGCATTTCGCCAGCCCGAGCCTGTCAAGATTAGATGCGGGCCCAACCCGTTTTCCCAACCCTAAATGTGACATTGTTCATGCTCTGGATTTTATTTTTAATTTTCTATCACAAATTGGACATTAGCACCACCAACTCTCATGTTTTGAAGATGGTTATGAAGAGACATAAAATGGCTAAACGCATCAATTTATCAAAATGGTGATAAACTAGATCCACCGTAAAAGAGTTTAGAGATCTTTCAATATTGATTCACAAACACATTCATAATTGTTAATTTGCAAGAGGAAGAACGTTAGTAGTTAATGACCCTACTCTCACTCACCCTATATCTGAGTTAATTTTATCACATGAATCTAATGAAATTAAAAATAAACCAAATTATAGATTATATATAGATATAATGAGACAATTATGAGTGTAATAATTTTTTATTTTTATGTTGATAATAAGTAATTTTATTTTTTTAAAAAAAACTTGTTTATTTTGTATTTTGTGGCAACTTACATATCATTTAATAAGTATTCATCTCAGCACTGATTAAAATATTATGAGCATGAGAACTAATGTCAATGATTGAGAAAGCTGCAAAGAATGTATAAAAAATACCAAGAGCCTGGGCAATAATTCAGTCTTAATGTTCATGTTTCATACAAAATATATTATAATATACAAATCTTGGTATATAATTTTCCAGTAGTGTAACATTTGATAATGGGATAACCTAGATACAAATCTTGATACATAATTTTCCAGTCTTGATTGAATAAAATTCAGCTTATAAATAATAATTGTATACGATATAAAATTTGTAGGAAAATAAGCTTAGTTATTAATGAGCATGAATAAATTCAATTGGTTGGCGAAAAATTAATAAACTCTATTGAACTTTGGTAAATCTAAATGTACACATTTGAGTTAACAAAACCATTTAATATGAAGTTGATTTATAACCCATAAAATTACGAGTTTAAATCTGTTATAGATATAAGGATTTTATTAATACAATATATAACTATCCATACAATTAAAACTAGAGAGAAAGAGTATCACTCTCTCCATTCCTATATAAAATTTACAATTTTTGAGATAAATTATATTTTTATATAAGTTAGCACTTGTTTGAAAAGCTAACTTAATTTCTTTTACTTTCACTCTCAATTAATTGTCTTTCATCTTTTTCTTTGATAATTCTTTCTAACTCTCAATCTTTATAAACAAGGGCTTATTATTCAAAAGAAAAAAAATACATTTCCACATATTCATCACATTTAATCAATCTTGACAACTTTTTTTACTCACCTTGATTAATTTTTTGTAACTCATATATATATATATATGTATGGTGGGAGGGAGCGTATGCCAAAAAATCTGATTTGGGTTAGATCAGTTTAAAGCCTAGTCTTCAGATCCACACGGAGACATGATCCAACTGAATGTGCAACAGGCAGATGCTAAGGAGACACGTGGAAGCCTCACAGAAGATTATGTGCATGTTTGGGAAGAACTTCTTCTCAACTGTATACGCAAGCCAAGATAAAACTATCTCGAAATCCGTAAAAATCATATCAAAATCCATAAAAACCATCTCGAAATCCGTAAACTCATTTCTTCCTACAAGTTCCCAAACACATGATATATGTTTCCCTTTTCTCTTATATTTTGGATTAGACAGTTAAATCCAACAACGACCACCATCACCCCTAAATTTCTAGTGGCCGTGAGATAAGACGAATTTGTGACAGAGGGTGTAGACAAGTTATTTATTTGGGTTCCGCTTTACATTAGGGGGACTTATGATCCATTCTACTCACGTTACTTCATCTGACCTCTCACACCTGGCCGTTCAAAGTTCAGTCAAATTCCATTATTGTACATGAATGATGACATCAACAAAATTTCCCTTACTCGTCTTGCATTAATTAAGCCCAGTAGATTACTTTCATTTTCCTTCGCTGCTGGTGGCTCAAACCACTTTTCTTGATTCAATACTTTCCCGGAATTTGCTCAAAAAGTGAGTGTCATTGCAAGTCACACCAAAATAGAAAAAGGAAAAAGAGAGAGAATAGTGGGTACTTAGCCAAATTAGCAAGTAATTATAGTGGTGGTGCCTAATAAACGTAATTTAATAATACATTCGTGTTTGGCAGCACCACTGACTAAAAAGTAATTACTTTTAATTATATGGGAAGATCGCCATAACTAAAACGTGTTTTCTGTCAGTTAACTCAGCATCATTACTTGACCGGGGGGGG
>JANTPZ010034698.1:0-10331 GCA_025593235.1 Vachellia pachyceras
AGGGCAGTCTTCTTCAGGCATCCACATTCTGTACACATCAGGCTCTTCTTCCTCGGCGAAAACTCTGCCTTCACAGCTACGGATTCTTTCGGCTTCACCTGATGATGAGTCACATTCAAGAACAAAAGAAAAGCTGGTCAGAGACCCATTATATGGTTGTCATGTCAGAATGATCAGGGATTTTGATCAGGACAATGTAGAGAGACTTACTTGGAATATCTGGTTTCAAGTCAACAGTAAGTTGAACAGGAATGAGTTGATCTCTAGCTCCTCTTGTGCAAAGAACAGCTCGAGAGTCACCCAAATTGCCAATAATCAGCTGGTCACCCTGAAATTGCAAAAGGAGGAAAAGAGATTATAAAAGGATGGCCAAGTACATAAGGCTCCCATCAGGTAAAAACTGAGAAGGAGGAATAGATGTATGCAGTCTTATCCCCACAAACAAATAGACTGTTTCCAGGATTTGAACCCAGTGAGGTCACATGGTAGCAATCTTGTTGTTGCTCCAAGGCTGACCCTCTTATATAACGAAAAATCACAGTATACCCGTTTGATAAGAGTCACAGCCGTGCTACCACTGTAAAAGCTGTCGGTGTTAATGTCACGAGCAATTGCTTGATCCATGTCGTTAAAGGATTTCAAGAAGGTATTCTCCCATGAAGCAAGGGACAATGTTGCTTCTGCAGCAGCATTTGCATCACTATAATACGTGAAGGCCCTTTGCTGTGACATTTTGATTGCTGCCGAAAGCTTTGAGGGTAAATGTTTGCGTACATATCTAGCAACCACGTGCCCATAAGGACCATGACCATCGAACACACCACAAAATATCATATCTTTTTCTCCATTGAAGTCCTATATCATCGTATCATACACCCATCAGTATATATAAACCATAGGAATAAGATTGTCCACTCCAATATCATCCATGTATAATATAAAATTTATAACAAGCAATGTTATCCGCAAGTTGCAAATAGTACAACCCATTTCTTATATCTCTTCTTTGTGGAAAGGAAAAACCCAAGCTGCAGTAGGCCCATCGCTTGATTAATGTGTCCTACATGTGTTACTAATCATCAGTCACACACATTCTGTTTCAAGGGCAATACAGCTTATGGTTTTGCTGGAAAACAAATTTAAGAAACCATGATCAAAATAACGAAATCAAAGAAACATGTTACAAGAATAAATTGTGTGAAAATCAGTTGATGGCCAGAGAAACAAATGATGGAAAAGTATCAAAATAATCAGAAGAATCTATTTATTTATTTATATACATGTACCTCCCAAACTGTCATTGCATCTTGATTGACCCCTTTTCTTCCCTGCTGTCTGTACATTGAAACAAGCCTAGAGTCTCCTCTTAGCCTGGCTCGCCCTTCACCTTCACTATATGTGGGAATGGAATTATAGTCCTCTTCTCCATACTCAAATTCCGTCTCATTCATATCCTTATCCGGCGAATACTGACGAGGAACATTGTTACTGCAACAATTCCCCATATCTAGCTAGAACCAAAAACAATGAAACTTCACAGAAATTAAAAAAAAAATCACATAGAAAAGGGGACCCCTCAGAATTTTTAAGGAATATATGCCCAGAAAACTTTCCAACCAAATCACAGAGAAAGTAAAGGAAATTAAAATATTAAATTTCAGAGGAGCGAGTAGGCTAAGATTGGATTGGTTTGATTGAGAAGCAGGGAAGGAAATGGGAGATGTGAACAGAAACTATAGAAACGGAGGAGAAGGCCAAATATGCATGCGAAGACAGCAAGTGAAGGGAGATTGAAGAGAAGTAATCATAATGATGAAAATAAAAAAAGATGAAGAGGAAGGAACTGGGTTTATGTTCAATGAATCGCCGAAGGGATGGCGATGGCAATCCTTAATGCATATTTTTCTGAAAAGGAAGAAGAGGAGCAAAAAGGGAAATGCAAAGATGGAAGGAAATTAAGAGATTTCTCAAAAAGAGAGTGTGTTGCACTGAAAATCACGTGAGAGAAAAGGACAGCGAGGCATTACCTTGCTGGATGACCATTACCACCTTAAGTGATCTTTTCGGCCATTAATTAGTAATCATAGGCAGAACTTCAGCTAAGGACGACAACTGTTACATGCAACAAAAGATATTGTCATTTGAAGGACCACAAATTTGTAAAATGTCAAAGGTAAAGGTTTCATATACTCCCTCTATGCTCCAGCCTCCAATAACGTTGTCCTACACATAGATGATGCTAAATATAAGTAACAATTATTCTTCATGATGGTCAAGTGGTGATAGTTATTTGATCCTAGAATACAAGCAAACTAATATGAATTTCCAAATTTCACATTGTTCGCTATACATGTGTACACCGGTAGACCTACTTGGTCCTCACCGGCTGCAGCCGCACCCCCTAACTTCCAGAAAATTATGTATATATTAATAATATGTGATTTATTTTGCACCCACTCATTTGCTAATTTTGAACCACTAAATTTTTGCTCAAATTTTTTCAAAAGATATTAAGAATATATCTTACTTATCTTTTCAAAAAAAAATTGCACCCTCTAAATCAGGGTCCTGAGTCCGCCACTGTATATATATATGTCAACAAATGATTCGAAATGGCAAGTTTAAGTTTTTTTACAAGTATCGTTCTATTGGAAGCAGTCTTATTTAAAGTATTGTCAAACACTAAACGTAAACATTAGATTGATGCTCAATCTAAAGAAACATGTGACGTTTATGGTTTATGTTTGTTTTAATAATAACCTAATATTTAGATTATAAGCTAGCTCATATTTGAGTATTTTTGAGTCACACACTCTCATTCATGGCTTCTATTATTCATTACATATCATTTGACAGAAATAAAACCTTTGATATGTAAGAATAATAGATGAAAGTTATCTCTTTTCTTGGTACCCTGTTTTCTACATATATAATATGCCTCGATTGCCTTTTCAAGTTACTTTATTTCATAACAATACCTTTTCAATGTGGTTTTTTCATTTATAAGATTTAAATCCTTGATCTTATGTAAGACATCTCAAATCCATTCCATTCCATCCTTTCAATTTGTTTCGGCAGAATTCAAATAATTTTTGTGCATGTTTGGTTTCACATAAAATACCAATAATTACATTTCAATAATAAGCACTCTCTTCAATCTCTATTATAAAACATTTTTAACCACCTTAGAATTCAAGTCATTAAATTTGTCTAAAAATAAAAAAGAATTCAAGTCTACTTGTACTCAAAACATGGACAACATTAAAAAAAAATATAGTTAATACCTAACTTAGTGATTTATAACAAGGAATATTCATTCTTCTTAGAAGGTGTGTTGTTTTTATTAGGGATGGTAATGCGGGTTGGAAAACCTCAACCTATAGCCTGTCATAGCGGGCTGGTGGGTCAACTTTTTTCTTTTTTTAAAAAAATAAAAATAAAATCATTTTCCCTTCTTTTACCCAATTTTTTTATAAGATTACATATTTATACTATTTTATTTCCAATCATATGAATAAATGTTTGATAATTTCCTAAAAATAGAATTTAATATTACTTTTTTCTTTATAAAAAATATTGGGATAAAAAAATACATATAAATATATATTTTTTAAAAATAAAAAGCGGGTTAGACGGGCTGGCCGCCAACCCGCGGGCTCAACCCTCCTAACTCGCGGGTTAAGGGTGGCGGGCTGATAAAAACCAGCCCGAGCACACCAGTTTTGGCAAGTTGGTCCAACCCGCAATTACCGCCCTAGTTTTTATAACTAAGGCAAGAGGGAATAGTGTTTAAGCATGATAATAATTACATGTATTTTAAGGGAAAATGATAGGACAATGTTCTTGGGAAAAGGTCGTTTGGCAAATGGGCGTTTGACTAAGGATATATATATATATATATATATAGAACCCTTGAATATATAGCGAGCTTCACAAATTTACTATAAATGCAAATGACACAAATATAGAGAGCTGACAAGAGCAAGAGGATAGAGGCTGCAATTTTGGGTTTCCAAATTTGACCAACTTATTATTTTTAAATTTTAAATATGTTATCTCTCTCTCTCTATAAAATATTGAATTATAGCAATAAATGCAAAATGGATATGCATGCTCAAAAATTAGTCCCAAGGCATTCATTTCATGTTGATGTCAAGATAAATAAGAATTTGAAGTTCCGACATTGCAAAACCACACTTGAGCCACCATTAGCCAACCTTACCCCATTGGAGCTTTAATTTGAAAATGGTTGATGATGTGAAAAGTTTGGTCAATAGTACACGCTTTCTTTACAAGAAATTTTTATTATGTAACTACTTGGTTTAAAAAATCAGTTAAAATTAATTAAAAGTGATAGATACATGAGAAATGAATTTTTTAAAGTATGTCATTGTTAGACGGAATAAGAGAGAGAAATACGTATGAAAAAATGATTAAAGAGAATAAATATTAAAAAAAGATGAGGAAGGAAAATAAAATTGATTAGGGATAAAATTGGTAAAAACGCATTTAATGTTTAGACAACATAATCTTATAAAAGGAACCAAACCAATTCAAATATTGGAATATTATAAAAAGTATCCTGGAAGTAATTCACATATTAAAATTTTTTATAACCATTATTTGAGTTTTGCAAGACTTACCATAACTCTATTAAGCCCTAGAATCAATGTTAATAAAATTTTAAATACAAAAAAGAACATATTGACATAAGAGATTGTAATTGTGTGAGACGAATACATCATTTTTATATTCATTATTTTCCTTTTTTAATGTACTCCTAAATACATCATATTTTATGCATTTTGCAAATTACATGCAACTTTTGTGGTTGCTCTTTTGTCCATTTACCAAAGGAACTATGGGGTTAAGTGTGGAAACTGAAGGTGCTACCAAAAATTAATCATTTTATATGGAGATGCTTAGTGGGGAACAGTACCAGTAAAGGAAAGGTTGTTCAAAAGAAAGTGTTGTCCCTCATAAATGTGCCCAGTATGTGAGAAAGAGTATGCCCCTACACAAGGGGAGTATGGTTTGGCTACAGGTTGACACTAGGATTTGAAAAGGAAGACATAAATAATATGGGGGAATGGTGGGGAAGGAGGATTGCAGTAGAAAAGGTACCGGATGAGCATCAGTTAGCCCACTTTGTATGTGTTTGGAAACTCCGTTGGGAGAAAGGAGTTTACAGATTTCTAGATGGTTTTGCGGATTTCAAGATTGTTTTTATGAATTTCAAGATGATTTTTACGGATTTTGAGATGATTTTGTCTTGACTTGCACCGTTGGGAGAACGAAGTTCCCAAACAAGCACTTTGCCTGGGTGCTATGGTTGATTTGGAAAGAACGAAACCCAATGGCTTTTGAGTGTAAAGTCCCAAATCCAGTGCGAGTGATTCATATGGCTGAGAAAGCAGTGGATGAATACTGGAAGGCTAAAGGGTGGACGTTGGAGGATAGAGATGATGTTGCAGCAGAGATTAAATGCAATAGATGGAAAGCAATGAGATCAGGTATTGTTAAAATTAATTGTGATGGGTCTTATGCATTAGATATGGATGTTATTGTTGTCATATGCAGGAAAGAACAGGATGAGTTCTTGTGGGGATTTGCTGAAAGAGTGAGAGCAGATTCAACAACAGTGATAGAAATTCTTGCATTAAAATTGATGAAGGAATTTGATAGTACTCAAACAATTATAGAAGTGGATTGTGCTGAGGTGTTCTGGTGTTGTATGAAGAAGTCAACTGAAGGCATGGATTGGAGAGGAAGATAGGAGATGCAGGAGATTATTTCTACCATAGCTGAAGTCACAAATGTAGAAGTTACTCTGGTTCCAGGAAGGAGTAATAGAGTAGCTGACTGGATAGTTGGATAAAAGGGTGCGTCAAATTGGATGAGGTTTAAACCCCTTTTAAGTCATATTCTGGAAACTGACGCTAAGGTGGGAACTGAAAGTCTGTGAAAGAAAAGGAAGTGACGACAGAGATGGATGCTGCAACTCAAGGAATGAAGGACGGCATTGGATAAACGAGATGTAAACGGATGCTCCATATAATACAGTGATAGTTTCCATATTTGCGTTTTTCAATTTTGTGATGTAGGTTATAATTAGAGAATTAGTTTTCTGTTTAGGGTGTGAGATGGGTTGTTATCACAGATTTTTTTAGAGTTTATTTGGTTCAAACTATTAGCGTGTGTATAGATTTTTTGCTTGGTTGGTGAGCTTGTGTATTTGTTTGTAAGTTGTAACCATAAATTGTTCTCAGAGTTTACCTAGTTTCTACTATTAGTATGTGTACTAAATTTGTTTGTGATTAATAAAATGGACTCTCGTTAAAAAAGAATAATCAAGCAACTTGAGGGGCCCAAATAATGTTAAAGCACACACATGGTGGTCCCCACAAATGTGAAATATAGTGATATTTTTTTATCATAAATATAGTGATATTTTTTTTATGCAAAGAAGTTTATGTGGGTTCGGCACCGGTCCCCCACAAAGGTCAGAGTTACGAGATCGTCTATCAAAGGAGCCCTCACAACGGCAGAGGGAATCGAACTTACCTCCTTATGAAAGTTGGGCCTACTCTTTACCATCTGTCAACTCCCATTCGCTGAAATACAGTGATATGGCATGATACAAGTGTGTGTTGAGCCATTTGAATCGGAAGTTATTGGGCCTTATGTATTGGACCACTTCAGGGTCCAAATAGCATCCACAATATCTCATAATTATCTACAAGAAATCCAAAGTTGTCAAAATGGTAATAAAAAAAACGGCAATGACAATAGTTGAAATATTATCAAAATAAAATATGGGAAATAAGTTGTTCTGTCCATGTATTTTAAATAGTAATATTTTATAAATTTTATTATACACTATAACATATTGATATGGGGTATTTGAGACTTGTGCTAAGAAACAAGATATTAAAAAAAATGAAATAAAGAGTTACTCATCTACCCCTTTTTATAAGCCACTTCTACACATAATAACAGAAAACCGTAAATCGTATTCATTCTACCTTAAAATTTAACAACTTTTAAATTGTATCCCTTTTTATTTTTAGGGACAGACACTAATGATCTGATGTTACAACGGTAGAGTCAATGACCTCCCATTTGGGAGATATCATACCATTAGGTTACAAGGCCTTAGGTAAAATTTTATCCCTATTTAATATCCACTATAACACATAAGAGGAAAGTCATCACAAAATAAAGAAAAGTAAATTTGTACATTCATGCAAAAAATTTAATTAAGTGATTTATAAATATGATCAAATAAAACATTCTCTTCTTACGTCTTCCAGAACTCTATTTGGAAATATCTAGATATTTTAACATAAATATCTAGATATTTCCAAAGAGAGTTCTGGAAGACGAATATAGACCGTTAGATCGATTCAATCTCCACCGTCCATTAAGGAGATGGAGTAGTATAAATACTCCTAAAGAGGACCATTTGTAATCACCAAGCATTCAAGCAATATAAAGGCATTCTCCCAAGCTCTCCATCTATTTAGTTTCTCTCTCTAAACTTTTTTAGTTCTTACAACTAAGTTAAATCTTTAAAGATTTACTAACAAGTTTCTAGCTTAAGTTTGAGTTAAGTTTACTAGGTCGTACGGTGCATCCATTAAAAAAAGGAGTATATAAATCATTGAACGATTATGACAGTAAACTGAAGTGAACAAAGAATGCAACGAAGTAAAGTAATGAATAGTAAATAAAAGACATTAAAAACATAGGTTGTCCCATTTAGGAGGAGTGAAATGAGAGAATAAATAAAAATAAAACAGCACAGAGAAGTTGGAAACCAACAAAAATAATACAGACAAAAAGGGACCCAACCTGTCGACACATCTGCCAACAACCCCACAGTCTTCATTCTTCCTTTCACCTTTCACCAATATCCTTGACCTTTACCTTTCTCTCTCCCCAATTTGGTTCACAAATTCAAATACAAGTTTGTTTATAAATTACTTTAAAAATAACACTCTCTGGTCCATATACAAGTTATAACTAAATAAATCATGTAAATCAAAATGTTAATTAAAATTAATTAAAAGTGTATGTATAGGAGATATAATTGTTTTTAAATATAACCTTATTTAGGGAGAGTAACTCAAAGAATGAATGAAACAAATTGAGAGAATGGATGGTCATGTAGATCCATAATTCTTCCCTTGTCAAGGAGAAAAAATATATCTAATCTTCAACTCACTCTTGGATTTCTCTTAATGCTGTGGATTGGGATATTGTTTCACATAGATATAAAAGATTGAATAGACAGTTATCATGGAATTATCTGTTAGAAGCTGCTCCCTAAATAATTTTTATTGGCAGAATCAAACAACTGCACATCTACCCATCTAAAAAGATGTTTTATTCAAATTCCTGCTCAATCCTCTCTCATGATCATGACTTGCCAAGAAATTTTGGCATTGCTCTATAATTTTTCCTTTTTTATTTTCTAAACACAGGTATTTCCTTAATCATATTCAAAGCATTGTTGAATAATAAATATGGATACATCTTTAAGTAAAGATCTAAATATTGATTTATTACATTGTAAATGATTAACCTATTCCATTAAATCGACTTCAATTAGCACTTTACAAGACTTAATACAAGATTCCCCTTGAACATTGAACCATGTCTCTTGGGGTCAAGATATTTCCAAATAAGCCACCGCTATTGATTTAGCCGTCAATGGATCCGTTTGAAAAACGGTAGAGACGTATTTTTACGTAAATTGAGATAAATATGTGAAAGAGATTGTATTATTTTACAAAAAAAACACAGTTGAATGTACTTCTGAATGAGAGTTGAACGTTACCAAACGAAATCAATAAAGTCAAGGGTGTTACTGTTAGCCATGTTTATTTCGGCCCCTTCTCCCATCCAACTGGGCCCCACATGAATAGTTGAAAATATCTTGATTTGTTGGCTTTCGGATTTTGGCGAAGGTATGTGACTGATATGAATGTGGAGGTGGAATCTTGAACAAACCAGCTAGGATGCAACCAATAATGGCGAACTTTGATCATTGTTTTAGCTGTCCCTCGTAAATGGCCTCACAAACACCTTCCTTCTTTCTTCCAACCACCCATTGCCTTTTCCTCACTATTGCTACCCCACAAGCCTCACAAAGCCTTTCCTTCATTGACTCTCTTGCCACACTCCACAATCTTTGATTAAAATTTTATTCTATCCCATTACACTACCCCATCTCAATTTAGTCCCCGTCCTACCAAAGGCAGCTGTGTTGCTTTTATTACAGTCCTGTTTTTCTATCATTTTGTACAGGTCTGTTAACTTTGCCATAAGCTGCCATATCATTCTGTTTTGTGTCTCATGGCAAATACAACTGAATCCATTTCCCCCAATTCTGCAAATTCGTCCTACTTTGGTTTTCGACAATTCTAACAATTACACTATTTATGAACTGAAACAGAACTCAATCTTGAGACCATCCAATTATTCAACTGATGAGATGGCTTAAAACTGAGGACCATTCCCTCTAGTTTCTTCTGCATTCAAGATCCAGAAACAGAATCAGATAGTGGATGTTGTTATAACCTTACATATAAAGATTCCTCCCAACCTATCAGTAATCATGTTTATGAATTCCTCATACTGAAACACCAAAAAAGTACCCGTGAACCACAGCTATAATGAAAAATGCTCGTGATAACTTTACTGTCCACATATTACAATGAACATGAGGATAATCTCTAATCATGAACACTGGATTTCCCATTAAAGACAATAAAACAAGGTGATTAACAAGATCTCATTATCAATTCCGATACAAGGCTACGATTTTCTGAACAAACAAGAGATAAATGAGACAAGTATAATTGACATAAGGAGATGATTTCATTTTCAGTTGTACATGTTACAAGGAAGGAAATTTGAAACGCAAACGAACCTTGATTCTTGTCTATAGGTGAAACGTGGAAGAAGTAAAAGAAAAACAAGAATGTTATAGAAGCTGTTATGACCAATCAGATAGTTACCACCATTGATGGACAAGAACTCCACTTTGCCTCAGAGAAGTGAAGAGCTCCAAGCATTGATCATATGTTTTCTCATACTTTGGACTCCTCTGACCAGGACAGCATCTTTGCCATCTATTATAGTGGCATTCAAGAAAAATCTCATCCACCAAACAAATAGCTCCTGTTTCGAACAATCTCGGAATCAGATCGAATTCTGTGCCTTCCACGTCCATCTTCATCACAACAAAATCATTCTTTGAGACCGTGTTCTTCAACCAGTTTGCAAAATCAAAACCTTGGATTTTCTCAACTTCACCATCAAAA
>JANTPZ010034703.1:0-10243 GCA_025593235.1 Vachellia pachyceras
GCTAAATTAGCGAGGGAATTAGTTCCATCGCTAATTCCCTCGCTAATTTAGCGATGGAATACTTTTCCGTCGCTAATTTTGTCGCTAAATTATCCGTCGTTATTTCCGTCGCTAAATTTAGCGACCCTCTTATTAGCGACGGATTTTTTCCGTCGCTAATTCTGATTTTTCCGTCGCTAAATGTGATTTTTCCGTCGCTAAATCAGATTTTTCTAGTAGTGGGTTGCATGCAAGTGATTGACATATAGATAAATGATGAAAACCGGCTTGGGGGAGCTATGGTTATGGTTATCTGTCATTATTGAGTTATCGGAAAGCAAGGGGAGGGGTTTGGGTGCTCTTCTTTTTCTTCCCTCAAACTCACACTCTATTGAAATCTAATCAATACAATTCATGAATCATTACTGCAATAGAGATGAAATAAAAATAATTTATAAAATATTATAATAATATTTACAAGTAATTTAATTTTGACCATTGATTTTTTTATTTAAGGCCGGTAATGAGATACAGAGAAGGAAAGGCAAAGATCCGGCTTCCATAGTTTCAACTTAGTTGTAAAAATAAAATATTAAAATATTCAAGAATAACAGTAAATATCTTTGACTGCATAATGATACATGTTATCACAATTCATAATTTTTTATGGTTTATCTTAATTCGATTTCTTCTCTGTTTTATTTGTGTAAAGTATATATTTGATCCTTCATATTTATATCAAGTTTTAATTGAATTCATAAATTTTTAAAAATGAAATTTTACCCCCTTAAACTTAATATACCACTAGTTTTATTTAATGAAATGTGATGCTTCAGCAAATTTTAACCTTTGATCGATCCAATTGCCTCTCTTCTTCATTTTATCCCTCTAAAACCTATACTTTCAGAAGCCCAAATACATCACAACATCAAAAATTATACCATTCAAAAGGAAGAGAAGAGCTTGTAGATCAATTTCATGGAAAGAATTAAACTTTTACCTTGATCCTTGCTTAAAATACCTCTCCTTCTTGCCCCTCTCGAATTGTACGACTTTCCTCCTTCTTTTCCTACTATGGCTGTCGTGAATGGCAGCTTGAAGTGCTGGAATTTGTGTTTTAAAATATGACCATAAGTTAAAAAAATTGTGGGACTTACATTGATAGGGTAACTTTACACTGATGTAATATAATCTACCACTTTAATATCTTTCTTGCTTTTTTTCTTTGAATAAAAGACACCAAGTGACACATTCTCAAGCTCCACAATCTCCTTTATGGAAGGGGAGTTGCTTTAGGGTTACTTTACCCAAAAAAATTTCTTCAGAAAATGCTTTTCAAGGGATTTTTTATCACTTGACCAATTTAGTATCCTTAAAAATTCCTATGATTCCTCTACTCTTATTCTAATCTTTCCTTCTTCAATTCCCATTCTGTATGTATCTGTAATTAATTTACAAAGAAAACTCTATTTCGAGGTTTTTCCTAACCTTTTTTTTCTGGTAAACCATTTCTAACTTTCTCTTGAAATCAATTTTATAAAATACTAGGTTTTCTGAACTATTTTCCCTTACTCTGAAATCAAATATTTGAATCCTCTGGTATTTTAAATAATTATATTTGACTAATTATTTTATCAAATAATCAAATATTAAATAACCTTTAAAATTTGAGCAAATGTTATTTCTATCATTTTGACCCAAACTGGGCATCAATTACTAAGTAGTGAATTTTTCTCATTCTTTTGGTGCCCCAAAAATTTTTTTGATATTTTGGTTAGACTTTGACCAAAATGCCCATTAATTTTTTTAATTTATCAAAATACCCTTAAATTTCAAAAATGGCAATTTGTCCTAAGAAATTTTGATTTTACCCTTGAGTCCCTATTTCAAAATGTCACTTTGGTCCTTTCTTTTGAAAAGGACACTTTAATCCATTACTTTTTCAAAATGACCATTTTGCACTTATTTTTCTACACTTAACAAATTGACATTTTCACTCTTCATTTCATTTCCTTTCCTTTCATCCTTCAGACCCTTAATTAAGTTTTAGCTACTCGTTTACCCTTTATATCCAGGTACCAAATATCTAGATATTACAAAAGGTTTGGCCTATGTAGCTACACACACAGAAGGATGATGAAAGACCACGATCAAGAGATATGAGCAAAAGAAAGCCAAAGCAAGCTAGCCATGGCCACGAGTAAAAAACATACACCCTAAGTGGAGAAGTAAAAAATCTTAAACTCAGTGTTTAATATAACAGTTAATTAACTTTTTTTATAAAGATTAAGGAAAATAAATAAATTACTTTTAAAATATTTATATTTATAATTTTTTAAATTATTTTGTTTGATTTATGCATTATTATATAATCTAATGATATATGTAACTCAATATTTTTTAAAGTAATTAATACATTTTACTTCCTTGATCTTTCAAAAAAATCAATTGGCATAGTAATGTTGGGCATTAATGTGGTGAGCCTACTGAGCAAACTTAATAAAAATATGGTCAGAGTTCGCTTTTTTTGACATGGTAGAAATTGACAATTTGAATAAAATCATGAGCAGACTTGAACATATGGTCTCTCACTAATTGGAGAACTGTCGTGAAAATAAGCTACAGGACATGTTAGAAGGAGCATTATCCTTCAATTTATAAAAGCAATCTTGTTTGAAGCCTTTTGGGCATTAAAATGTGGACAAATCTTTCGAGTCGAACTTATTACGTTATCGGTGAAATCCTTCCCGTAAGTCCAACCCTTACTATACATGTTTGAATGAGTTTGATAGCCTCAGCCAAATCACTATGGTGAAGCCCATGATCCAAATGCCTAAATCGTTCCGAATGAAAGATCTCCATCCATCAATTTTCATTCTAATAACCCAACCTCGATACTGGTGGAAGCCATCTAGAGTGCATGTCTCTTTGCATCTTCCTTTGAAATCAACAAGAAGGAAAAGGAAAATGACGAATTTAAGAAAACAGAAAATAAATACTTTTAAAAAACACATTATTTCAACCCCATGGTGGAAACATGAGCAAGAAATTCCTCGTCACGTTCAAATTTCTCCATGCCATCCTCCCTCAAGTTGATATATGCTTCAATGCCCCCACCTGACTTTGTGTCCTTAAAAACAATCATATTCTTGAATTTCCATGTAGGAGGTCCGATCCACGTCGGATTACCCCATCCAAAATCAACCTCGTATACCGGAAACCTACACAGTGAAGAGAAGCTAACTGGCACCAAATCACCCTTCTCGATAGCCCTAACCATCTCTTCACTATTATTAAGGTTCCATTCTTCGCTTTCTCGAAGCTTCTCAATAAATCGTTGTCCACTCTATTTATCTCATCCCTTAGCTGTCTTCCTAGGTTGTAGCACTCTTCTCTCTCGTCTAACGTTGGAAAAGCTGAAACATACCAGTAATAGTTCCCGAACGAATATTCTAGCAATGGAGGATCCATTCTTGGGCGTAGATTCACTATGGATGTCACTAAGTAAATCTTCTTGTCGCCTTCTTGTTTAGTGGCTGTAATAAGCCGGTTCAATACAAAAGTTGATAACACTTCTAATCTTGAAGGCGGTTTTTGGAATATTCTGTTCTCAGATATTCTATTACGGAGGCTTCAAATACGAACCTTTTTCCCACGACTCTGTGCTTACCGATATGTTTATCCGGGTCGTATACGGACAAATCTTTTGGCGGGAAGAGGGAGGAGGATTGGGAGTGGGTAGTGATTGGTTCTTGTTCGCCCCAGCTCTTGACAAACTGGAAATACAATAGGGCATCGGCGACCTTGTGGGAGAGGATTCAGCCGACGGCGATTCACCACACTTGAAGACGTTGAATTGGACGCCGAGGACGGTACCGACGGCTTCATCCATGTCGCAGGGAAGCAGTTTCCTGACGTCAGCCGGTAAGGGGTTGTCGGTGACGTGCTGGAGGTGCCACCTGACTCTGGTTTCTAAGTAAGGGAGACCCTCATCGGAGCAGTCTACAAGCAAGTTGCTGGATATGAGTCTTCCGGCGAGTGGGTAGCAGTGGGTTAACACTTGAGATAACAATTTCTTGAGAAGATCGGAAGCTTCGTTGATGATGTCATAAGCAAGAAAGAAGTAGACCATAGAATTTTTGATTTCGGGAGTGAACTGGTCGAGGAAGGAGAGATGGTAATGGCGAAGATAATGAGGTGTAGGAGACGAAGGTTTCACCATTTCTTTAGAGATCACTTCAACTTCTAGGGCACTCATTTTTCTCAATCCTTCATCTCTCTCCTTACAGTGTACTTAGCTTCTGATTATTTCTTAACGACTCTTGTTATCGCCTGCATTTATACTTAATTATCATATAACTCTGATTATGGATGATGATGTCATTGTCAATTAAGAAAACCATGGATATTGGATAGTGTGGATGGTAATTAAACTAGTATTGGAATTACTTTCATATTCCTATTTATAAACCACTTACAATATGTTTCATATTTATTAACTCTGCCTTGAAATTTAATCGCCTTTCAACTTTATCCCTATTTAATATAGATTATATCATGTAAGAATAAAATCAACGTGATAATCGATGAAATGTAAAGACGCACATTAATATAAAAAATTTAACCACTTTACCTTTCTAGAACAAAATATTTTCTCTGCCTATAAAATAAGAGCATATGAGTGAATTATTTGACTGGCTAGAGTATTTTATGTCACTAAAATTTTGTCTTCCTGCTGATGCCTCAATAATATTTTTATTTCTCAGGATTGGTTGCGGGCAAATAATTGACATATAGATGATAATTAAAGTCCTTGTTGCCGGCTTGAGGAGCTATGGTGGGAAAGTTATTGTTACATGACTTGAAAATTAAATAAATAATGAAACATATGTCAAAGTTTCAATGTAATTTAAATTAAATTAAAAAAATTTAAAACTAAAAATTTTAAGAATATAAATAAAAATATTAAGCGCATATATAATAATAGACTTTATAACAATTCATAAATTTTTTTTTATTGTTATGTGCCAAACATACAAGTTGACCGGATCTTTTTGGCAATTACCTGGAGCAGGAGAGGCCGACTTAATTTTTATGGATAATTACTTTAAAGCCATGCGCTACGAATTAATTACTCTAAAAATTCTAAGAGGTTGTTAATGGTAGCTGTTTCACTTGTTAATGGTACTTCTCGACTTGTTATTAACAACCTCTTGGGACTTATAATAATCAATTCACTATCGCGAGACCTAAATGCAATTCTCCCTAATTTTTATTGCCTATGTATTGACAAACATGACAAGTACTCAATACAGTCCAATAAAATTCGTGCAACCATGAATTCGGCCAACATCATTGGCCAATATATTTATTACAAATAAATAATTAATTTAACTACTTTTTTTAATACTCATCTCAATCTTATATTAACCACATAAGGTAGTAATAAGTTTATATGTGTGTGGATCGATTCATTTAACTTCTAATGATCAATGTAGCAATAAGGAGAACACAAATGTCACAATGCTCACATGATTAAATATATTTCATTAGTTAATTGTCGCTTTTCATTGTCCTTTTGGCTTAAGCTTAATATATTTCATAATATATTCATGGTTAATTATGTAATTTGTAATTTTTTCTGATACCATCTGTAATCCTTAACAAACTAGATTAGAACATAATGAACCACAATATAATAACAGTTATTTATTAAATCTTCAAGACCAAGGTAAAAAAGTTGTGGGTTAGACACCCAACTCACAACCATTCATAATATCATTTCAACTCATGGCACAAAACTCGTCCACAAGTCACTATCAAAAGTTACAAAAAGCAAAACAATTATTAATAATCACATTAACCATATAGGTCCATATATATATATATTCTTCAAATCAATACTTAATATCTCACACATATCACGAGACAATTTATTAATGGGTATAATTTCACAAGATAATCATAAATGTAGAATCAAATGATGCAAGTATTATACATTTAGCAATATATATTTCTCCGTAAAATAGCTTAACGATTAAAGCCTACAGTGATAGCTAAGTAAAATATATCATTTATATATATAAAGAAAATACTTCACATTTCATTGAAATTTATAAAAATAGATATAAGATTCGTAATATATAACTAAAGTATGGAAAAAATACCTTACAATCCATGCAAACATATAAAATGAATTAATCATGGTTACCTCAACTCCAAAATACTTGAAATATCAAGCCATAAAAACACCAACCACACTTAAATCAATCTACACAATGATATATATGCAAATTTAATACATATAAAATAAATATTTTGTTCTTATAAAGAGATATGTAAAGATTATTTATATAGGGAGAGACTCATATAGGTAGAAAGTGAGTATTATTCTTTCAAGTCAAATATATTATTATAATGAGATATGTAAATGTTAATACAGTAATTAATATATTGCCAAATAATTCATAAAAAACAGTAGCAGACCCAACTACCTCGGGGGGTTCAAAATAAGTGAGTTCAAGATACATGATATTTATTCTTAATATGTTTTAGGAAGAATTTGAGCAAAAATTTAGTGAATTCAAAATTAGCAAATAAATAAGTGTAAAATAAATCATATAGTACTAATATATACTTTTCTAAAAGTCAGAGGATGTGGCTGCACTCACTCAAATGTATTTGTGTCCGCCGATGATAATAAATGCTAAACAAATCAAATCAAATCTATATATTGTCAAATCATATTATAATAAATGTTAATCAAATCAAATATATAATATTAAATATGATAATCTTCACATCCTAGTAAAATAGCAAGAAAAAGGCTTAAACCTAAAAAGAGAAAAACTAAGAAGGTGTATATGTAAATTTACAAAATTAAAAAGTACATATAAAACCTATAGAGCTTATTAGGGATTTGATAAAATTCTATGCATAAATTAGAATTTATGTATTTCATCTGGATTTATTATACCCATTAATACATTTTCTTGTGGTATGTGTGAGATATTAAGTATTGATTTGAGAAATATAGCTGGACTTATATGGTTAATGGGATTGTTAATAAATGTTCTGATTTTTGTGACTTATGATGGTGATTGTGGGCGAGTTTTGTGCCCTGGGTTAGGATGATATTATGAATTGTGAATGGTTTGTAGGCTGAGTGTCTCACCCACAACTTTTGTACCCTGGACCTTGAGGATTTAATAACTAATTATGTTTAAATGTGTAGTTTCTTCGGAATTACAACTGATATAAGAAGGGATTACGAGTTACGTAATTAATTGTGAATATATTATGTGGTTAAATTATGTAGGGGGTTACACTTGTTGCCGGCTTGAGGGACTATGGTGGGAAAGTTATTGTTACATGACTTGAAAATTAAATAAATAATGAAATAGATGTTAAAGTTTCAACGTAATTTAAATTAAAGTAAAAAAAATTAAAACTAAGAATTTTAAGAATATAAATAAAAACATTAAGCGCATATATAATAATAGACTTTATCACACTTCATAAATGCTTTTTATTGTTATATGCCAAAAATATAAGTTGACCCCATCTTTTTGGCAATTCCCTGGAGGACCAGGAGAGGCCGACTTAATTTTCAAGGATAATTACTTTAAAGTCCCGTGCTATAAATTAATTACTCTAAAGTTCCAAGAGGCTGTTAATGGTAGCTACTTCAGTTATCAATGGTACTCCTCGACTTGTTATTAACAACCTCTTGGGACCTTATAATAATTAATTCGCTATCGGGGACCTAAATGCAATTCTCCCTAATTTTTATTGCTTATGTATTGACAAACATGACAAGTACTCAATACAGTCCAATAAAATTCGTGCAACCATGAATTCGGCCAAAATTATTGGCCAATATATTTATTACAAATAAATAATTAATTTAACTACTTTTTTTTAATACTCATCTCAATCTTATATTAACCACATGAGGTAGTAATAAGTTTATTTGTGTTTGGATCGATTCATTTAACTTCTAATGATCAATGTAGCAATAAGGAGAACACAAATGTCACAATGCTCACATGATTAAATATATTTCATTAGTTAATTGTCGCTTTTCGTTGTCCTTTTGGCTTAAGCTTGATTTAATGTGTTTCATTAGTTTAGTGCAATTAATAAATTCAAACGTATCGCATCTTCTCAAGTAAACAACAAACTGTCATTTGGTCACTGATACATAAACAATTCATTTTCAGTGTGAACTTTGTCTGCCATGTTTTAATTTTTCGATACCCACTTTATTTTAATACAATCAATTTAAAATACTCGAACATGGAGTTTATCCCAAAGTGTCATCCAAAAATAGCAGGCAGCATTTGCAATTAAGTGTCTCGTTTAAGCATTCCATTGACGACTAATTAGAGTACTAATTACATAGGCGAACAAGTTGCATTATTAATTTATATAATCTTATTCACACGATAAGAGGGTTTTAATATATAGTGTCTTAAGAGATGGTTGCTAACTACTCCTCTGGGTAAATAGAGAATGAATTTTTTATCTTATTTATAAATTATCATTAAATTTTCGAATAAATGCATTCTTCCCTATCTTTTTTTCTTATAAATTTTTGAATTGGTTTGATCCTTTTTATAAGATTTAGTTTGTATATGGTATTAAAATTACGAGAAAGCGATTAAACCTGCTTAATTATTATTTAAGCATGGAGATATTTTCCATTCATGCATAGAGGAAGGAGAGATATATAGAAGCTGCAGGAAAATGAAGTTAATTACTATTAATTAATCAGACTTTGCACTGCAACAGAAGTAACTCTGAGGAGGAACGCATTGCCCCAATCGATAGCCCTTCATTTTTGCAATAATCGTCACGGTTTGAAAATTGCTTACATGGTCCTGGGCAATATTGTGAGCCCATACCTGCAATTTTGCTCGGAATCGCTAATAATCGCCGGTCATCCATACCGCGGTGAATTCGTTCCCGGGTCTTGTACACACTGAGCGCCACACTATGGGAACTAGCCATGCCCGAAGTCGTAACTGTACATTAAATAACATGTGCGTGTGCGTGTATCCTTCAGTTATCATTATAACAATGCAAGAGGAGCAGAGGAGCACAAAGCTCTCATATTGTATATAGAACCTCTCATTTGAAGCCTTTATATAGGCCATGCACTTCATGGACATTGGCAATTAAAAACCACATAATTACCAATTTAATTGCCTTTTATTCAATCAACATTATGGAGAAATTGTTTTCATCTTTGGTATGGAAAGCATTTAAAGAAAACCATTTGAAAGCACATTGAATTTGCAAAACGTACAACAACATTTCCAACCATGATAAAAACATATTAAAAGCTATTAAATATACTATTAAAAGCAATTAAAGTAATTTTGGATTTTTTCCAAAAATTTCCGATAAAATGTGACCAATCTGTGTTTAACTTACACACAAAGAGGAGGGAAGATAGCCAGATTTGTCTCCAGTGGCTTTATCGTATGTAAACATACTTCTGCTCTTAAGTCATTTACTAATCCAAGATCACATTATTGTATATTCACTTGGATACCCACAATCTCAAGTTTTGTGGGACTCTTCATTTAACATACCCACACATAATATCAACAACAATATACGTGAGTATGAATTAATATATAAAGATTTTACCATGCATCTCACATTCTCAAGTGATCATGTATATTACACTGCATAGTTTTCTTTGAGATGGTCTCAGCATATGATTTTGTTGTAAATAATGTGTATGGGCATCTGAGTGGCTATATAATAACATATTACCTTAAACTAGTAAATGAATTAAAAGGCGGAGTGGGTTTATCCATGAAAAAAAGGACCATTAGAGATAAATCTAACAAACTCCCTTACCCTTCTATACATGAGTTAAATGTGTATTGAATGCTTTTTATTGAATGATTTTGTCAGAATGTAATTTTTTAATAAAATATTGACAGGAAAAATATCATTCTCAGCTGTTCTGCTTATCTATGAAATTTTTTTTAATCTTAGAGAAGTTGTAATATCCGCATTTCTGTAGCTTGAACTAAAGACTAGACTGGTAAATTATGTGATAATCTAAGGCCCATAAATAAGGAAAATATAGAGGAAAATGCCTAAAGGAAAGAAAGATCTAAGGCTCAAAGTGTCATCAAATAATAAGGACATTTTGGTAATTTGGTCAAAAGTCAACCCAAAAGTCAAAGTTGACCAAAAAGTCAAAGTTGACAAAAAATGTCAAAATTCAACCAAGGATAGGGTT
>JANTPZ010034714.1:0-10006 GCA_025593235.1 Vachellia pachyceras
CATTTGAATAGTATTCAGTTTTCATTTGCATATAATTGAGTATGTTTTCATTTGCATATAATTGTTTTCATTTGAATAGTATTCAGTTTTCATTTCTTAGAGACTTGGAAGACAACTAGAAGGCCTGATCATTTTAACCAAATAAACTTGTGCTATTTTATGATGTTAAACATTAAAATGAACTTGTTTGATTTAATTTAGTCTTCCTCAATTCCTTGTTCCTTCTGGATGTCGCTGATTTAATTAAGCATCAAATATATGTGCTGATAAACTTAAGAACTGCACTGCAGGAAACTGGAAACATGTGCTGATTTGAAGCATCAAGAATTGAAGCATCAACCATCAAGTATATGTGTTGATTTAAGCATACTAGCAGAGTCATTGCTTATCAAGTATGTGTGCTCATTTGACTTTAAATGCTTCTTGCTTCAGTGTCTAATTTAAATGGAAATCAGGTTGCTAAAAATAAAAAAAAACAGATTGTTTCTTGTTAAATGGGATGCCCGTTACCCATCCAAAACTCGCCCATTTATACGTAGCACATTTAAAGGAGGTTAAACGGGTTGCCCGTACCCGGGAAACATTTAACGGGCGGGTAACGGGTTGGGGCACGGGCTGCCCAACCCGCCTGTTGCTCTCCCCTATTCGGGGGTCTCGTAATATCGAAAAAAAAATTTCCGCTTTGAGCACCCACCCACAAGGGTCCCCACCGCTGAACTTTGGGAACTCAATTTTGGCATACAGTGGTCGTGCCCTATGGAAGTCAGCAGCCTCACCAATGTCATCTCCCCCGTGTCGTGCCTTCTTCCCATTATTCGCTCGGGATTGGATCTCCAAGGCGGCAACCTTATCGCGCAACTCGTCCAAAGCATCAAGCTTCGCTGCAATGGCTGCCAATGGGTCTGCCACCACGGGATTATCGCCGGCGGAAGATCGCGTGGTCACCATGATGATCGTAACGACGCTCTGATACCAAATTGGTAGAACCTCTATCACAGGAAGCTGAAACAGGGGCAAACGAAATAGAGAAAACAGATAGATAGGTAACGATGCTCTCTCCTATACTTGCTCACAGTATCTCACTTATGAACAATTACAGAAGCCAAGGAGAATCTTCGGGATCAGAAACACATTCAAATATTCATTCATTCATAGCTTTGCTTACATAGGGGCGGGAGTATTTATAGATAGACCTAGAAACTAACCTATAACGGACTCTTCAGATGTGGGTGACTAGTGGGCAAACGCATGACTACCTGAATGATACATAACTGACTCTTCCCAAAATGAAAATAAATAAGGAACAATTACTCAACAACTGATTCCTGATCCTAAGCCACTAAGAATACAACTGATTCCTAATCCTAAGCCACTAAGCATCCTATCACAGAGAGAGGCGCGCGCATGGATGCATAAATCTGATATACATAAAAACTATGAGAATTGACTTAGGCTTGAAGAAAAAGTATAGTATAAACACCATAGCTGCAACTAACGGTCTTAACGATCATAATTTTGAATATGCTATGAAAAATATCCATCAAAATTCAATTTATTTAGCTACCTGTATGAGTAATTGAACAACATTGAGTAAGTAGGAAAAATAAAATGAAAATGAAAAAAAGCTCCACATACACACTAAATACCAGTAAACACCAAAAATAATTATGCCATGAAGTTAACCCGGGACAGTGTAATTGTTATAGAAACTCATTCACCCAAAAATATTGTATAAAAGGAACCATCAAGTAAAATTGGAAACGCCCTCTTACCACAATAAATGCTAAATGTGAGTCAAAATCCACATCAAGCCGACGACGACAATCAATTGTCAAAGTCTCGCAATTTCAGAGTAGATAAACCCCAAGAAAGTTAAATCCACAGGAAGCCAAGCAGAACCTCGTGGAACGCACGCGAAAAGTGAAACTCGGTGCAAAACGACGGTGGTAGGGGAGGCAGTTAGGGTTTCGGCCACTCCGGTCGATTGCGGAGTCGGGGGAGAGGAGAGAGAGGGCCGGAGCGAGAGAGAGAGAGCGTGTGTGTGAGTGCGCGTCACGTAGATTCGATATGACATGAGTGCACACGCGTGGTATTGACCGTTGGATCTAAATCGAACGGTGCCGGTTGATTTATGCCGAACGGCTCTAGCAGATATCAAAATCGGATATTGGCTTATTTTATGTGTTTTGTGGTGGGATCTTTCAAGTGCATGACCCAAGGCTGTGGGCTCCTTAACACATTGCCCTATATTTTCCTTCTACACTTCATTGTAAAACTTCAGTTTGTTGGTTAAAAAAAAACCTTCAGTTTCATTTTTTATATATTTTGAATTTTTCATTTACTAGTAGTATTTCATAATATAATATAGGTTTAATATAATTTTTAATCTTTAAATTTAAATAAATTTTGATTTTAATCCCTAGAACTTTATAAAATTTGAATGTAAAACTTAGTTAGAGTATCTATTTTGTATATTTGTCAATTTTTTCAAATTACTTCTATTATTGCTCTTTTAACAATAATCAAGTAAGAAATGCATGGAAATGCATTTTAGACCTAAAAGTATGTAAACTTGCAGACTTTAATGTTTGATAACTTTTTCTTTCAAATTACATTATGAGAAAAAAGCTCATTTTTGGCACAATGTATTTTGCCAAAATGCGTTATGAATATAACGTTTATCTAAATAAAAATGCATTATATTAAAATGCATTCCGGAAAAAAATTATTTTCCAAAATGCATTTTGGCCAATAATCATCCTTCCAACTGTTTTCCAAACAGGCACAAAGGAAATTGCTGAAAATAATTAGTGTGTTTTAGAGAAAAAACATGTTAGATTAAATAATTTAGTTAATTTCTTTAATTTAATCAAATTAGTTAAATATGTTTTACATTATGGACAGAATAACGATTCGAAAGATTATTATGTGTGTGTTTGGAAATTTGTTGAGAGAAATGAGTTTACGGATTTCAAGATAATTTTACGGATTTGAAGATGCTTTTACAGATTTCAATATGCTTTTACAGATTCCAAGATGCTTTTTATGAATTTTAAAATGTCTTTTGTCTTGCTTATATACACCGTTGGGATAAAGATTTGCTAAACATGCCCTATAATTAAGCAACAAAAATAGTGGGTGCTTCTGATGAAGATGAGATTTAAGAATACAAACTTTTTTTTAGAGTTAAGGTTCAAAAATTTTTACTCAAAAGTAATATTATCTTAAAAATTTTGTTAGGAGCAATGTTATTTTGAAAATTTTAAAATTGAGCAATATTACATAATTCCATTAAACAACTAATGTTGAGCATTAATACAATAACATGCAACATTACTCCATTTAAAAACTTTCAGGGCACATTACTCTTAATAAAACTTTTAAAATAACATTACTTTTGAACGAAAACTTCTAAAATAAAATTACACGTTAACTTTCATTTTAAATTGATTATGATGTTTTCTAGACACCCTTAAATTTCTAACTTGATATTCTATTTCTATATTCTCACAATTTATTTTTTTTTGTTTCCTCCCGATTTCTGGAGCTTCGCCCCGACTATGGTGGGTGAGTCTCCCAACAATGGCTTCTGCATACATAAGGATTCGAAATCGAAATCTTACTTAAACTGGAACAAACCGCTTACCACTTGATCCAATCAACAATTGGTATATTCTCACAATTTAAAAACAACTAGTTTAGGAGAATCAATTTGGTGAGAGAGCAGCCCAATAGTATCATTTTCAAATTGACATGAGTTTTTAGGAATGGGTTGAGCAAAGGTTGAGGAAAGACATTGGTTGGATCTATGATCTCCGTGGATAAATCTCTTGTTAACTTGTTTCATACAAAATTCCAGGAAGAATATTTCATTTTAGTTTTACTTTTCAGTAGATATTTTAAATGTATCATTAAATGAATTCCTCCCACTTTTTCATGATATATAAATTATTTCTAGAAGAATTCTTTAACCTAAAATAGAAATTAAGTAATTAATTCTTATTTAACAATTTATTTTCGTAACTAATGCTTAAATATAACCACTTGTATTTTTCTTACTCCTTCACAACCTCATATAATATGAGTACTAAATGGCGTATTTGAAAAATGAAACTAAAAATAAATAAATTTATTCATGAAAGGGGCATAAAATGCTAGGATATATTCATATCAATTAATTACTTCCATCATTATTTCTTGTACAAATTAATGTTTTTCAATCAAGAACGATTCAACCAAAACGTCATTGAATCTTAGGGGGATATTACTACTAGTTTAACACCAGGGCTATCGTCATTGATTTGTTAACACCAGGACGATATTACCACTATTTTAATACTTTCGGATGAAATTACACAAATAAAAAACTTCTGGGCGAGATTGCTTCATAATTAAAACTTCCTTAAAAAAAATGGTGTTTAACCCATTGGAGATAACAATATTCCTATTCCCCTTATTTTATAAAGATGATGAAAAGAATTATGCCATCATAGTCTACTTTTTCAAATGTTGTCAGTAAATTCTTTCGTTGCATGCAAATTGGAAAAAAAAAAAAAAAGAGTACTCCAAATGGTAGTAAGGTGTGGGAATGGTTAAGAAGAATTATGGCCTTTTGACCCTATGCTTCTTCCACGTAAAATGAACTTTAAATATACATATGTATGGCTTTAAGAGAAAGGAAACTAAAATTGAGATTTATGCTTATATTTATAACATATTCCTAATCAAGCTAAGGCTGTTAATTTAGAATTTCAAAATCTTAGTGTGTGTTTGAGAACTCCGTTGAGAGAATGGATTTTACAGATTCTGAGGCATTTTGTGGATTTCGAGATGGTTTTACGCATTTCAAGATGGTTTTTATGGATTTCGAGATGGTTTTTACAGATTTCAAGATGGTTTTATCTCGGCTTACGTGCACCATTTTGGCAACGATGCTGCCAAACAAGCACTTAATTAATGAGCTCTTCATTTGTTTTTTTTAAAGCCACCTTTCCCCCCCTTCAATTCCCCTTTGCGGGGGAGCCAATCTTCTTTGCAATGATTGAAGGAAAAGGAAAGGAGCTACTAAACATTTAGGAAAGGAGATTCACCATTTTCTAATTAACTTTATTAACCTAATTGAAAAATCGTTAAAAATGTTAACTTAAAATTAAATTTTAGCATTTTGTGTGTGTGTTTTGGAATATGTTAGGAGAAATGAGTTTACGGATTCGAAAAAGAATTTACGAAATTTAAGAAGAATGTACAAATTTCAAAATGTTTTTACGGATTTTGATATGGTTTTTACGGGTTTCAATATTGTTTTTTCTTAATTTATGTGCACTGTTGGGAAGAATTTCTTCCCAAACATGCACAAATTTATCAAGTTTTCCAGATGCCGATTGCTGTCATTATGTATCCCATGACTTCAATAATATTCTACTAACTTTCAAGTTTGATTTTTATGAGGTGATATTTTCTAAAATCACATCGGAAGCCGTAACTCCTTTCTTCTAACGTAGTTTTCACACATACATAGTGTGTGTTTAGAAATTCGTTGAGAGAAATAAGTTACAGATTGAAAGAAAAATTTACTGATTTCAAAATTTTTTCACAAATTTTAAATTTTTTTACGGATTTTAATCTATTGGCACTGTTTGGCAAATTGCCAAAATTGTTTATAAGCACTTATAATCACGTTCAACAGTGTTTTTCTGGACAACGAAATAATCTCTTTCACATATTTGCATCGACTTGTGTGAAAGTATTTGGTGGGAAACAGAGTTTAAAATTTTTTTTTTAACTGCCAATGATAATCTATGTATGTACACATAACTCATCTCTCAATCCTGTTTAACTGTCACTCTCTGCAAAATAAAATAGAACAGCGTTTTACATTTTATTTTATTTATTTTTTTGGCTTGCAGCCTAAAGATTATATTTGGTGGGAAACAAAAAATGGATTTAAAATCTGTCAACAAAGCACAACGTTTTGAGTTCCTTTTTAGGTGAGACGCATGCGTGGCAAAATCAGGAACATAGGATGACATGGGAGGTTATTGATTATGTTGAATGCATCCTCTCCATTCAAGGGCTGAATGGAGAGAATTTGTTCTCAGTGATCCTCAGTGATGATGTCTATAGTCCTTGTTTGTCTTGTTATTTTTTTTCTTTAGCATTTTGTTTTTATGGCCATCACGAATGTCAAGCTTTGTTATGGACATTTCTAATTGAGAAGCGGCCTTGCCTTAGCTTTCATTCTAAGATTTGGTTGATTGGTTGTTGATTTTTTCTCTTCGATTTTGGTTCTTTATTTTTGTTTCTTATCATTTTGCTGTTGGATGGAAACTGGCCCAGCCTGGGCATTAACCCAACCCAATCTTTTGCTGGGTTATCCCTAGTTGAATGGGGCATTGGGTTCAAATTCTGAACCCAGAGGATGTCCAGTCAGGTTTTAGGTTGATGCCCATCCATTAGAGATTTGAATAATTTCCATTGTATTTTAATGCCTCCTTTGTTGATGCCTTTTCATTCTTGTACCAGAGGCGCTTTTCAACATTTTGAAAAAGATCCTCTCTCAGTGAAAATTTTGCCCCTCTCCGTCTAGCTCCACTTCGGTCCATTCCACCATTGTGGAGGGTAAAAGACTTTTGCAATCTTAAATACGTGTATAATCTTCCTTGTTCTTCATTTCCTTTACCTGTCCAAAAATCAAAACTATGCTAGAGCTGGGAATTTTTTGTGCGCTGTGTCATCCTCTATTCTACTGCTTTTAGTAATGAATAATGGTTGGCATCACTTGGGCTCATTTTTGCTTTTGATAACATCTGATGACAAGCATGAAGGTATAATTTCAAGCTGTTACGCGTTTTACCATGTTTATTGAGATTGTGAATAGTTTAGTCTTGGAAAGAAGGAACTTTTGATGAGTAAAAAAGATTAAATAAATTGGTTTAATTGACTACAGAAGATTAGACTTGGGGTGAAGGAACACTGTCGATGGAATCAAGGAGCTCAGAAGTGATATAACCAGAATATACTGTTACATTATGGTGCTAAATGGCCCAAAAAGGAAATCATGCAACAGGAAGTTTGGATGCTGCAGGCTCATTGAACGCAGCTCTATTTCTTTTTTAATATCTTATTCTGTTTTAACATAGATTGCAAGTGTATTTTTTCACATATCTTTTTCTGTTTATTCATCTTTCTATTTCTATTTGTACTTTCTGTAACAGGCTTAAATACAAAAGTTAGGCAAAATGGAGGATGATTTTGATACCCTGAAAATCAGAAACATATGTATTTTGGCACATGTTGATCATGGAAAGACTACACTGGCTGATCATTTGATTGCTGGGGGCGGCCTACTTCACCCGAAGTTGGCTGGACGAATTAGATTCATGGACCATCTTGATGAGGAGCAAAGGAGAGCCATCACCATGGAGAGCTCTTCCATTGCTCTTCATTATAAAGACTACTCTATTAACCTAATAGATTCCCCTGGTCATATGGACTTTTGTAGTGAGGTGTCCACGGCTGCTAGATTAAGTGATGGTGCATTAATTTTGGTTGAGCTGTTGAAGGTGTGCATATTCAAACCCATGCTGTGTTGTGGCAGAGTTGGATTGAGAAGCTCTCACCTTGCTTGGTTCTTAACAAGATTGATAGGTTGATTAGTGAATTGAAGTTGAGTCCCACGGAAGCCTATATTCGATTATTACGTATTGTACATGAGGTCAATGGGATAGTTAGTACATATAAGTCTGAGAAGTATTTGTCAGATGTAGATTCCATACTTGCAGGACCTTCAGCCGATGTGACTGTTGATGAAAACATTGACCTCATAGAGGATGATGAAGAAGATATGTTTCAACCACAGAAAGGGAATGTGGCATTTTTGTGTGCACTAGATGGTTGGGGATTTGGAATTCATGAATTTGCTGAATTGTATGCTTCAAAATTGGGGGCTAGTGCAGCTGCAATGCAAAAAGCCTTATGGGGTCCTCTGTATTTCAATCCAAAAACTAAAATGATTGTTGGTAAGAAAGGCATAGGTGGAGGAAGTAAGGCAAGGCCGATGTTTATACAATATTCGAGCCATGCTTTGACTCATGCCAATGTTTATGGTTTTCGTGCCTCTGATCATTCATCTTCTTCTTGTTCTAAAAAGGTGGTAGATGATAATAGAAATGTTCATGTAAGACATTGTTCGAATTAACTGTAATGGCTTCCTCAGTTGTTGATTTTTTTTAAAAGAAAAAAAGAAAATCAGGTTCAAGTTGCTAGAGCCTCGAGTATTTTATGGTGAAATTAGTGAGAAATTGCTAGGATCTTGCACTTCATTTCCTGTCACTTTTTTCCTCTAAGCTCCAGCGAATCGATATTTGACATTGAGATGAAATTTAACCATATTTCAAAATCTAATCTTTATGTTTCTTTTTGGGGCCAATGATCTATCTCTAACTATTGCACTTCACGACAAGAAGGCCAACTATTCAAACAAGAAAAAGCACAGCGATAGCAACACCGCGAAAGTACAGATAAAACTTACACATCAATCAGTTAGTTTCTCCATTAATGCTTTCTCTTCTCAAGGATCAACCTCCAACTCTCGAATTTGATAGTAAGTGACATGAGATGGCACCATCAAAACTCAAACCACAGATACTTCCACCATGTGCTATCTAATTCACTTCATTTACGCATCTTAAATAGAACATAATGTGAATACGTGTAAGTGTAGATAAAAAACGTAATGTAAATGATATATATCAGCATCTATCCCAATTGTCAGGTTCTAAAAAGTAGGAGGCAAAAATTGATATTGGAAAAGGCTTTTCTCATTCCTATTCTTTTTTACTGACCAGTACATTTATTTCATACCAAACCACATTAATCTTGCACTCATTCCAACCAAACTCGTTTGCCAAAACCTGTGGAGATCGTTCCTCTGGGACCACGGCTTCATTTATGAGTTTGTTCCATTCATCATCATATATTTCCCAAGTCTTTTCACATTTTTTTCCCTTAACAAGTGACTTACATATGAACTTGATTAATCATATATGATGGAAGTCAAGACAGGTAACTTAGCCATCAAACTATACAAATTAAATTCTGATGCCTCACCTAAACGGAGAATGTTCAATCTTGGGAAGTACCACTTTGTTGTGGTTAACTTGGGGAAGCATCACTATAGTTAAATGAAGCTAGGTTGAATTACTTGCATTGTGTGGCTAAACAAAAGTGTTTGTTTGACATGCTCCAGTGCCCACATGGATAAACCTCAATGGATCATGAGTTAAGTGTTCTACCATCGGATTGTGGGTGAACCCGACCCCTTTCCTAAAATTAGTTTACCGAAAAAAATTCTAATGCCTCAACTTCACTCACCATTAATCATCACAGGAAAAAAAAGATTTTTTTTTTTGCATCACAGAATGTTTCTTCCAAATTAGCGGTGTGAATATGAGGAGATAAACATGTGAAAGCAAAAACTGAAAATAAGAAAAAATAGGGAGGAATAAGCTGGCTAGAGAGCTTTTGGCGGCGTAGAAGGAGTCAGGCTACCGTTGCATTTATTGAGTTCATCCAATCTACCCCTAAATTTATGCCTCCAAAATATATAGAGCTCCATCTTTTATTATTATGATTATAAATGGCATATATAAACATCTTGACTTCAGCCCTTGTTTGTTCATATACCTTGAAAACATGAGTAAATCAGTAAAACTCCAAAAGAGAAAAATTTAAGTGGCATTATATAATTCATGTGATTAAGTTAAAAAAAAATAACTTCCCCCAAATAAATAACAAATCCGCAAAATTCGTCACATCCTCCACTTTTAGTGTTTGTTTGGATTGGGTCTTATTATGCCGCAATCTCGCTCTTCAATTAAGATTTCACAACTCAATAGCTAAGTACACGAGAGAGAGAGAGAGAGAGAGAGAGCAGTTTTGTTTTGATTTGTTTTACATGCTTGAGAGGGAGAGGGAGCGAGATTACAGCACCATACACTTCAATTAT
>JANTPZ010034722.1:0-11142 GCA_025593235.1 Vachellia pachyceras
TGAGAGAGGAAAAAGAAAGAAAGAAAAAATAGGAAAGATAAAAAAATAAAGAAGGAAAAAAGTATGAAAGATGAAAGAGAAAGAAGGAAAAAAAATAGGGAAAAAAAGTAGGTTTAAAAACATAAGTTTCAAACCGAAGTTTTGTAACAAAAATAGTTTTTCTGAAAATTTTTTGTACTTAAAAAAACCTAAATCATAGAATAAAACTTACGTTTCAAGAAGAGAAAGCATGCAAGCCCTTAGTTGAGCACCTAGCCCTTCTCCATGGCTCGATGAGAATTGGGACTTGAGAGAAGCCAATTTTATATTGGGTCTGTTTGATAAAGTAGTGAAGAAGTATTTGTTAAACGTATTTTTAGGATGTACTTTTAGGGTGTTGAGAAGCTTTCACACTCCCATTGTAAATTTGGAATATACCTATCTAGGTCCAAAGACAATTTTTTTTTTTTTCAAGAGAAAAAACTTTTAGCAATTCGGAGTGGCCGGAGATATCGGTAAGGAGCACCGTCGTTTTCTGTCATAGAACAATGCTTTCGATGCCGTGGGAGCGAAGAGGAGAGTGAAAGACGACGAAGACTCCCAAAGAATACAATTCAAATCAGATTGGACCAAGAAGATGTTGGGGTTGAAGATGAGGCGACTCATAACCTAATCTTCATTAGCCAGAGCTTCGATGGTTGTCTACCAATACGCGAGACAACAGGACAAGCTCCACAAACTTCCACCGCAGCATTTGGCTCGGATGGCTTCTAATCGTTTCCTCGATATCTATCAGGTACTTTTTTTGGCGCTTGATTTACTCTTTGATTAGGAATCAAGTAAAATTTGGTGAAATGAAAAGGACGAATTTCTGTGTTACTAATTATCTGCACATAATTAGACCTAAGTTCTTTGTAGCTAAGCTCAAGTTTTGTGAAAATTGTATGTGGTTGTAGTTGGCAAGCAAGGCAGCCATCGACAAGGAGCGTGCTCGAATGTAAGCTCAGTTTTTCGTTTACGGGTATTGAAGGAAACTTTACTTTGATCTTTTTGTTGAAGCATAGTCAATGATGTTGTTGATGGGATTTTGGGCAGTGCAGATGAGATGAGTAGGGGGTACTTTGCTGATATGGCTGAGCTAAAAAATCATGGTGGCAAGGTATTGTTGTATTAAATTTTGCGGTGATATAATTTTAACTTTCTTCGAAATTATACTCTACTTGTCAATGACTGGCAATTCTTCGTTGAACATCTGAAATTTTGTGCATAGAATTCGAGTGTGATGTGATGAGGTGGAATTAATCTCAAGAAATGAAGTTACCCTTAATTGTAAACTAGCACAAATGCTTCAAACTACCCTCTCTTTTTTTCTCTATCAAATTTATCTAACTTCTATTAGAATCATGTTCTAAATTTGGTCAGTTAAAGCTGCTTTCATGTTTTGAATTTTCTGCTAATTGAACCTCAAAATGTTAAATTGCTAATCGGAAAAGCCAAGTTATTGCTTGCTTTCTACTGTAGTTACATCTTTGGATGCATGAGAGATCTATCAGTGATATTTTTTGCAGATTGCTATAGCAAATAAAGTGATCATTCCTGCAATGGTAGCAGTTAAGTTTCCTGATCTGGAAGTCATTGACAAAGATGGTATGACCGCAAAGCTTCCCTTCCGTCAATGTGGAAATGTTAATGCTGACCAAGCAACAGTCACCAAGGCATCTTTGCTTTGTCTTTCATTTCGAGCAAACTCTCAGGTTGTGAATGATTATAAACGTTTTGTAAAGATGTTGCTCTTTTCCTTTACATAATTGCATTGTGTGCCCATCAAAATTTATCCATGGCTAACAATGTACATCTGAAATGGTTAAAATCTATTACAGTATTTCATATATTTTTATTAGTCAATTTAAATTTGAGGGTGAATGATAAGACAAGAAGGAATAAATGGTAGAGGGTGACATATTGACAGGTGAATTGGAGAGTTTCCCCCCTTTTTGCGATAAGAGACAAGTTAGAATTGATTTAGAGGTTAAATTAGGATATGAAATTATCCCACAACAACGAATAACAACAAAGTCTAGTCCCATTAGGTAGAATCGACTTTATGGATCAAACAATGCCAGCGCTCTATCATGAACCATATTCCTTGATAGATTATTAACCAAAAGATCTCTCTCTATAATCTCTTTGAGAGTGCGCTTCAGTCTTCCTCTACCCCTTTTCAGAGGACTCCACATGGTTTGCTTCACCCTTCTTATCGGTGCCTTCAATGGCCTTCTCTATACATGTCTGAACCACCTCAAATGATTCTCTACCATTTTCTCTTCAATGGCTACCACATTAATTCATCCACGAATTTCATCATTATGAATCTTATCCATTCGTGTATGATCACACATCCATCTTAGCAATCCCTACTTTTTGCTCATGTTGTCCCTTCAAACCCAACATCCACTTCCATGTAGCAATGCTGACCTTATAGTCGTATGATAAAACTTTCGTTTTACTCTATTAGGCATTTTTCGATCACAAATAATTCAAGTGGTTTGCCTCCATTTACACCATCTAGCTTGAATTCTAGGATTAACATCACCATCAATTTTACTATCATTTTGTATGATTGATTCCAAATATCTGAACTTTGTCATTTTTGAAATGATTTGATCCCCCAGTGTCACATCCAAACCACTTCCAACTTGTCTCTAATTAACATTAAAATGTATTTATTCTGTCTTGCTCCTACTCAAATGAAAGTCCTTTGACTCCAAAGTTCTTTTCCAAATATCAAGTTTAGAATTAATCTCTTCCCTTGATTCGGTCAAAACAACTATATTATTAGTAAAGAGCATGTAGGGTTCTCTTCTCGAATAGGTTAAGTTAGAATGTCTAGTACTAAGATGAAATTATCCCACAAGTGTCGAAATTGAATGTGGGATCAATTATACATAAAGTTAGGCAAATTGATGGTGATGTTAATCATAGAGTTCGAGCTGGATGGTGTAAATGGGGTAAGCTATCGAAGTTATTTGTTATCAAAAAGTATCTAATAAGCTAAAAGGAAAGTTTTATTGTGCTACTATATGGCTAGAGATGTTACTGGTAGTGAATGTTAGACTTTAAAAAGATGAAATGAGGATAAAGTGGGGGTAGCTGAAATGAGGATGTTGAGATGGCTGTATGACCTTACTAGAATGGATAGGATTCATAATGATTAAATATGTGGACTAGTTGGAGTGGCATTGATTGAGGAGAAAATGGTAGAAAATCATTTGAAGTGGTTCGGACATGTTCAAATACAAACATTGGAGGCATCAGTGAGGAGGTTGATTAAGCGAGCTGTGGAGTCCATGTTAATTGGACTGGAGTAGCAAAGATGAGGATGTTAATTGTCATACAAAAGAACATACGATCCACTATGGCCACATAGAAGGAAAATGGCATCTATGGAGAAATTGGTTAAAATTGTCTAAGTTGGTTTTGTAATGCACAAAGATGAAGGAGGTGTCAATGAGGTGGTTGAGCAAATGATGTTGAATCCTGTGAAGAAGGGTAGAAGAAGACCAAGAAGAATACTCAAAAAAGATGCCAAAAGGAACCTTTTGGTTCTTGATATATCTAAAGAGTGGATTGTTAATAGGGTGCATTGGCATAGTGTGATTTATGTGGCTAACCCCACCTAATGGAATAAGGTTTGTTGTTGTTTGCTTGCTAGGCTAAGTTTGAAATTCAGCCGTAATGCTGCTATCTTTTCCTTGTAGATTTCAACTATTGGGAGGGAAGGGAAGTAACTTTTCAACTTTGTAAAGGAATCATGTAACGGGGACTATGTGCAGAAGTATTCTTTGTGTTTTTTGTTAATTTTTTTCTTTAGATTTTTTTGGGCTGCTGCTGTTACTGTAGATTTCCGTACTTTATCCTTGACAGCTAATGATCACTTCTTAGAGCTTGCCATTTATTGAAGCGTTTGGTAAATCAGAAAATGTCAACGTCTATGAGGTATGTTTCTAAATTTTCTTTTTTGCCTTTGCATTTTTTCCATTGCTTGTTAGAGGCTTTTCCATAAAGCATGCAGCTGTAATCACCCTCCCTTAGATCTCATGTTGAGGTCTAGAATCATGTTGAGGAAGCAGAGATAACTGTAGCATCAGCTAATCTCTTGCTCTATAAATACCATGATAATGGCTTCTAGTGCACACTGCTCGGGTACTTGTATCTGAACTTCTGTAAATAAGGGATATTGGGTGGTGCTTTAGATTTTTCTTGATTTGTTCGTCACAGTACTTCTGCAAGTACAAGGATTGTTACTATGTGTTACGTGGCAATATTATTAGGAGAGTCATTAGTCTAATGAGTGGTTAACTAGTAATAATATAAGTTGTGGTAACCACTTCAGTTACACAACAGAAGAAGAGGTTAAGGGGGATTACCTATAAATACCCCCAATTGTACAAGAATGAGAGGTGATTAGTGAATTGAATATTTGTGTTTCTCTCTCTTCGTCATACATGCTACCATGTTTGTGATCGCGTATCAACCACCAGCAGATAATCTAGTTTTGCTTCTTGAAAGGAGCAGTTTTATCACTTCCCTATCCCCAGCTCTCCGGTTATGATTACTGCAACATGAAAATTATACTAGGACTGTGTTATGTTGCATTTTTTGTGAGTATATTGCGTCTCAGGAAAATGGTTCAGAAAATAATTCATATTTATATTTGTCCCCTCGGGCCCTTGTTATCTCTCTCTCAGGATGTTAAAGTATGGTGCAAGCGAGTCTGTCAGTTTAATATAGGGAACAAGTCAATCAATTTAATCCAGGAATTTTTCTTACAGGTTGAATGTGTGGCGATAATACACTCTAGTTTTTTCTGCTTCCATATTATGAATGGTACCTGCCAAATTAAAAATGAAATATTCATGTTGTCCAACAGGTGTCATTCATAGACTCATGGCTCCTATGCCGAAATCCTATCAAGCGTTTGCTTCTGTGGTATATAAGGAAATCAAATCGTGATGAAAGCAGGGTTATACTTCAGAAGAAGTCGGTGTACTCGTTTGTGATCATTATTACTTCAGAAAAGAACTAAAGATACTGAATCTCCTTACAGGGTATCGAAGTTTTTCTTTGCCTATCCAATCCATGACTAGTCAGTAAATTTGTCCAAGTCAATTACTGCGCTGAACATGTTATTTTCCTAGGTACATCTTTCTATTTGATAAATTTGGTAGAATAAGATGGCAAGGCTTTGGAGTGGCATCAGAAGATGAGCTAGCTTCCCTTATTTCTTGTACATCAGCTCTTCTTTTAGAGGAATCAGGTAAAAGCTCTCATCTATCTTTGGATGCTAGCTAACTAGACTAGAGTTGTGTGGAGTTTTATTCTTGGTTTACACCTTTATTCCAGGGAAGAAATTTTTGATTGCTTCCATATTGATGCTGTCTTGTTATACTATGTAATATTTTTTTTAAAAAAACTTTGGTCTGTAACCAGATTTTTAATGTGCAGTTGCAGAGATTTTGTAGGATGACAAAGCTGATAGGGCGATTATAGAGAGAAGGCGTGAAAGAGAGATGAACAGAGTGAAGAGAAACTCGAATCATACTAAATTAGTCAGTTGTTCAGAATGTAAGAGAAATAAGACGGATGATTACCTTATTTATAAGTTATGGGTGATCCGGATCCTAATAAAATATCTAATTCAGATCTTTAAATGTATAGTCCAAAATTCTAAATCCAATCTTAATATCTAATCTTGATCCTAATTAGATACTCTAGCCCTTTTAATAATAAAATGACTAGTGACTTATTTACAAATTGTATATAGGTCCGTTTGGCAAAGCGGTGGAGAAGTACTTATGGGCTTATTCACACAAGCCGAGGCAAATATATGAAGGAGATTGTCTCGTTTTACGGAAAAACACTGTTGAACGTGCTTATGGCTACAAGCCAAGCTTTGCCAAACAAGCACTATCAGTACCAAAAGCTCACACAGAAGAGATTTTTTTGGGCAACTATTTTGAGAGCTAACCAGAGGGAATCTATTATGCCTCGTTTGATACGTGGAACTGATTTTAATGGAATTGGAAGTGGAACTGAGATAAAAAGTATGTTTGGTATGTTGGAAGAAGTAAAGTATTATTTTAATTAAATATTTATATTTATAATGCGGAAAGACAAATATAACCTTCTAAAAAATTAATCTTGAAAACAAAAACAGGGGGGCCGTTGACGGAGAAGAAGCCATGCATTTGAAGCCTTCAACGATAACGGAGAAGAAGCTTCCAAGCAGATCATCCGATTGCAATGGAGACAAATGAAGGAACGGGGAAGGAGGCATCAGAATCAGAATCGTCAAAGGCGGCGGAGTTGTGTCCTCCTTCATATGTTCGATAGCAACATCTTCATTTTTAGGATCCAGGGGAAGAGCGACTGAGAAAGAAGATAGATTAAGATAAAATTTATGCCCTCCTTTTAGATCACGGTGAGGCATATATACACAGCAACAATTAACAAAAAAAAATTGCACTGAACAAAGATTAGAAAGAAGTAAAAAAAAGATCTCACTGTATCTCTGTTTTTCTTTTTCCTTTCCGGTGAAGCCGTATCCTAGCAAAAGTCCTCGGAGGAAGGAGAGCCGAGGAGGTCGTGAATGTCATGCGCGTTATGGTCGTCATGGCCTAGGCCTAGACGAAGAGCTTCGAGGACGTGCTCGAAGACGAGGACGTGGCAAGGGATTCGAAGCACGCCTTGCTGCTCATACGCGTATTCCTGAGCCGATTTGTTCAGAAGCTTCACTAAGATCAGGTGGTTCAAAAGCTCCGCGCTCACCACAAATCTCTCCATCTCATCCCCTACGTAGACCGGCAAGTGCTGTTCCGACACTGCACATGAACGTCGAAGCCTGGAAGATGCAACCGAACAGAATGACTGCGACAGTTGAGGCCACCGGTTGCGCGACTCGGATCGGAGCAAAATGTATTGGGACGAATCAACGAGTCGCGATAGCCGGCGAATCAACTACTTCACCGGAGAGGTGGCGTGGAAGGCAGCATCGCAATGCTAAGTGTCAAGTCCCACATCGGAGAGGCTCAGGAGGGTGTGGGCTATATAAGTGGACGCGCTGCACGCCCCCATGAGACATCTTTTGAGGGGAGAGTAATGGCCCCGTGACAAGTAGTATCAGAGCCAGCCCTAAGCCTTCGGTCTCTGGTGGACCCTCCGGACGCTGGCGAGGTTGCCGGTGGGCCCCGCGGCGAGGTCGCTCGGGGATTAGCTGGGGGATAATGTCAAAGTCCCACATCGGTGAGGTTCGGGAGGGTGCTGAGCTATATAAGCGGGCGCGCTGCAAGCCCCCATGAGACGTCTTTTGGGGGGAGCAATGGCCCTGTGACATAAGGCATGGGTAAAATGGTGAGGGCATGGGTTCCATGGAACTGGAACTGAGTTTCTAGGGGTGATCATGGAACCACCATTTCTTAGATTTGATGGAAATACCAGTTCTATAGAAATGAGGTGCATCCTACCAAACATGCCAAAATCACAATTCCATCCTCAGTTCCAGTTCCAACTTCCCACTTCCATGCTACCAAACGGGACCATAGTTGGAATGATTAAAGATCAATTGAGTCTTTAGTTGCTTGAGGTCAAGTATGGTTTTAGTTGCGCCCAAATTCATACATCACTCAACTTCAATTTACTCCTCCTAATGGTTTAAAAAAAAATCAAAAGAAGACCTAATAGTTCACTCCTCGGCCTGAAGCATTAAAAGGCCTTTTGATTGATTTGTCCAATTAATTTAAATTGTAGAGGTCTTGGAAAAAAGTAGTTTGCTCATATATGGAATTCCTACTAATGAATTGTAATTCAGTGATCATAAGTCATAACCCATGTATAATATATATTGGGTCCGTTTGAGAACGCGGTAGAGAAGTACTTTTACACAAATGTAAATATGTGGAGGAGATTATCTCATTTTACGAAAAACACTATTGAACGTGCTTTTGGGGAGTCCAAAAGCTCTTCCAAACACAACCATGGATAAATCCGTATCCATTGTATTTGTGAATCTTTTTTCCCCTTTTGTAGATGTTGGGCAACGCGGAGAGCAGCAAAGAGCAAAAGCTACAAATTCTGAAGTTCATCTTGAAAAAGCATTAGAATCAGATAAAAGCTCTCCTCAATCTTTGGCCGCAAGATAACTAGCCTGTAGTTCCTGTGAGGTCTTACTTATATACCCCTTCTTCCTTAGGGGAAAATCTTGATAGCTTCTACGTAGAATTTTCAAAACTTGGTTCCTTTTTTTAACTCCTCATCCTGTTTGCTCTTTGGTCAGATTTTAATCTGCATTAGCAGATATTTTTGGTATAACTAGCTTGAATAGAAGTGATTTTTATGGGCCACTTATTTTTGTGATTGGAACAAAATTGTAGCCCAAGGGAATCTCCGGGTTGGAATAATTATATGTCAAAGTGTTTGAGTTGCTTGAGATAAAAAAAAAAAAAATACTCTCTCTCTCTCTCTCTACATTTCATTGCATTCTCACGAATTCTATGAACCAACGGGCTGTTATTGTAATATGATTTTTTTATCACTCTGAAAAGTCAACTGGTAGTTAAACTAAGGAACGAAATTAGTAAGATTCATATTTTTTTTAAATCATTTTTTATCAAAAGTTACTTCCTAAGCATTTATAAAAATAAATTTATCTTTTCATAAAAACTCATTTCTTAAATGTTTATTCAGACATAAATTACATTACATCTTTTACTTCTCAAAATTCTTTTCTAAAAGTTATTCTACTGAAAATTACTTCATCTCACTCTCTAAACAAACACGTAATTTGATCATTGTAATAGTATACTGAAAAACTCTGAGTTACATGTATACAATAAATTAATTGTTATGAAAATAAGAGATTTGAGATTGGGGAGATGAATTAACAAGAGAGAAATTATAAGGAGGAGAGGAAAAATTCTTATTCATCTCCATCTCATGAATTACATAGCTCCCATATATGTAGATATTCAACTCAACCAAAGGTTATATGGAATAATTACAAACATCAATTTCCATAAGTATACAATATATAACCATTTCAAAACCTCTAAAAGCTATTCATGAGGAAGGTTATTAGGAATGGTATATGGAAGATCAATAGTTAATGGACATCCACAAATATAATGTTTATAGCACTCCCTCTTGGATGTCCATGAACAAATATTGTGCCTCATTAAAACCTTACTAGGAAAATCCAGTGGGACAAAAATCTAGTGAAGGAAAAAGCTGCCTCGTTAAAAATCTTACCAGGAAAACCATGTGGGGCAAAATCTTGGTTAAGGAAATGAGTACAACATGATATTTACTCCCCCTGACAACATTACATTTACTCCCCTTGATGACAATATCACTCATTATCATTAAAACATATTTCTTAAATGCGAATGTCATCAATGATTTTCCCGATAGTAAATCTTCTTTGCATCTATACACATAAATGCATTTTCATCACATTATATGCCGAAATGTATTTCTCGTTCATATCTTTTGGATGTGTCGAATAAATGCATTCATTTACCATATCTTTCAGATATGTTGACGTATTCTATACATTTTTCAATCAATATATATATATTCAAATTTATTAATCCACACAACATTGAATGCCTTTCTTAGACAAACTTCTGACATTATATGTCTTTCAAGCATTTTGATGCACATTTCACTATTCATTGAGCCATATGCATCGGCTTTAACAATATTCAATAGACGCAAATTTTTATATATTCTACCAAATCATTTATTTTGTATCTACCACAAAATAATATATATTATATACATCATAATCATCACACCATTGTGAAAACTTGTATTTTCACATAAATGTTCATATATCTCATAACATCTTTACATTTCATTGGACTACTGGTCCATAATTCATATATCGAAATGATACAATCATATTTTATTGCATCTTTTTTCCTTTTTCCTTTTATGTTGGCCAATTACCATTCTGTCAATCTTTTATGACAAATTCATATATACGATCCTCATTTGATCACATGACATTATTATTAAAACCGTTATCAACAACTTTATCCCTTTTCGATTCCATTTTTCTCATTGTAACATAACTCATCAAAATCTCAATATTACTTTTCAGGTACCTGAACCTCTCTTGAGGTTTTATAATTAGTTATGTCTTGACCTCTTATAGAGTGCCAGCCTCCTCAATATGATCATCTTAATTATATGCTCCCCTTTATCCAAAGTATATTTGGAACCGATTGTTTGTTATGCTTCAGGCATGTCTCATTTTCATTTATACTGATTGGAGCATTTTTGGCTGGAATATGAGAATTATTAATTCTCATTTAGATCAGTAATTAAATATGGCATATATTTTTACAATATTTCATGAATGCAATATTCGATGAACTTCTAGTTCATACTATTTTTATTTAAGGATCTATATTTGTAATAATAATGCATTCAATGTGTTTTCTTTTCCAGCTACTCAATTTCTCCCCCTCATATGGAAACTTTATCAAATGACAATCAACTAGTAATGCAGTACAAGCCTCATAAACCCATTTGCTCTCTTTAGAAACATAATTTTGTTTCATTTATAGATAAACAAGGAGGAGAATCTTACCTAACATTTATCTCAACTTTCCATCTATATGCATTATTGTGGACCAATAAGAATAAATATTGCACATTCAAATATTTAATATGGAAAATATCTGGCTCTTGACCAAAAGCCAATTTCACTGGGAGAATTTTGTTGGCTTAATATGTATAAGTGATGCAATATATCAAGTCAGATATACTAACTCTGAAATAATAATCTTATTCTCATAATCATTGATCAAGCTATATATGGAGGCTTTAATAAATTATTATGGATCGTATAATTTGAAAATTGTGCACTCAAACATAATGATCTGTTCTAACAATCTTGCAAACTTCAGGTTGCAAGCTACTAATAACCACACATGTAACCATATTATAGATGCATTTATCAAACTTATTGAATACTTGAATAGTTTACATGCTTTTCAAATGTGCCCATATAAGTTAATATATTTCCAGAAATGTAGAGATCCATTTCAAATCATAACCAATGATCTTCTCATGATCCATATTCTATTGAGAACAAGCATC
>JANTPZ010034724.1:0-10687 GCA_025593235.1 Vachellia pachyceras
TTTTTAACAATGGCTTTCATAAGATCCAGGTAAAGAGGGAACTGAGCTATTGCATAGAAGGAAATGGGGAGACAAGTGACTGCGTAAAGAGGGAAGATTCCTTTCTTGAACTTGTCCTCGAGCACGAAGAAGTGTGAAGCACAGAAAGATATGAACAAGGAGGCAATGGACACAAACAAGGAGCTTAACCCTAGAAGGAGCTTTAATGGCAGATTCCTTTTGAAATCTATGGGCTGTTTCCGAGAAGTGAGTATGGAGAGGAACATGATGAGCGCCATGGCGGAGAAGCCCAGTCCCATGAGTCCGCTGATGGCGAACAAATCAAAAGCTGGCTGTCCTTCTAGTCTTGGTTTGCCATTGTCGTCGGTGCCTCCAGGGACGGAAGTCGTCGTTGCGTAGGAAACTCCGGCCACCAGCGCTGCCACCACAGAGCAAGATTCAGATGTGTCCTTTAGCCATATGCTGCCCTTGTCCACCAGGTCTTTGTGGCCTTTGGTGAAGATTTGTAACGGAGTTTCCCCTTCGCCGTTCTTCAGGAAAACGTAATGGGATGGCACAAACGATTTCACATACTGCAATTTAGTTAATTAAATTAGTTAAAACTGTTTTATTTCTTAATAGGAATATTAGAAAAAAGTTCCCATTAAAAATTTTATTACTGAAAAGTGGCTAGTTAATTTTCAATTTTTCATACACGAAAATCATCAGTAATTTATAAATTTTGTAAATACAGAGTATCGTTATTATTTCTATTTAGATCCTTCCCCTCCTATTAATAAAATTTTCAACGAGCCCCCAAATTTTCCTTTAATTAATTTGTTTGCATAAATATATATGTTAAGAAATTTTATATTATAAAATGGGTAACATTTAATTTTGGAAAAATAAAAATAAATTTACATTTCATCAATTTAGTTTCTTGGCTTGCGTAAAACAACATCATGCAGTGTGCATGTGTGTTTAGCGTCTACTCCTTTTTATAAGACCTCGTTAACTATATTAATTACTTATGTGAGATTAGGGATTATTTGCTATAGAACTAGAAAATTGGATTAGCTTTTCGTAGATTCGGATTTAAACGGATTGGCCTTTATGACATAAAAACCTTTATTTTAATACTAGACCCTTGAACTAATAACCTCATGTCAGCCCAAGGGGTTTTAGGCCTTTTTCACTGGCTTGCCCGTGGGCCTCAAACCCATTTAACATATTTTTACTTATTTTTTATATTTTTAAATAAATCAAGTTATAAAATGACATTTTTAGTTTGTTCTTTCAAAGGTAACTTGTACGTTAAAAAATAACATAACAAGTTTGATATGAGAAGTGAAAAAACAAGGACTCAAGAGTGAAAACACACACAGTTATACGACAAACATGATAATTGAAAATAAATATTTGATTTAGATAGATTTCTTCTAAAATTTGAAGTAAAACAAAGACTTGTTAATATATAATACATAGGATAAGCAATGGGAAAAATATGTTTGAATAATATTTTTTTCTTTTCCCTTAGATTTTTATGGGATATAAAATTGATAAGAAAACAAATTTATTGCAACAACACTAAAACTTCTTCTTTTGTTTTTCAAAAGGTTACTTGTATATGGAAAATGATCAAACAAGTTTGATTTGAAAAATGGGAACAACGTTTTGATTAAGACAAAAATAAAGGAAGAAATAAAATTTGAATAGATATAATAACAAAGACAATGTCTTAGAAATTGAATTAATGCTTAATTTAAGATGATTTATTTTTGAAACTTGTAAGGAAATATATGAAGAAATTTAAAGAATTGAGAATGTTTGAAAAAAAAAATTAATTGAAAGAATAGAATTGAGCTATCATGTCCCCTTCTCGCATTCTTTTTATGTAACGGGCATGACATGGCCCCTCCCACGCCCTTTGCTCAAATTTTTGATGTGAGAGGGATCCTTTTTCAAAAAACTACTCACCTCCTTCCTCTTTTTTCAAATTTGGACCCCCGCTTGTCTATTTTTATTCCTATACTTCTTACGTCTATTTAAAAAAAAGGTTAAAGTTAAATATTTCTAACATCTTTTACATAGATGCTCCTTATAAAATAGACATAAAAATTGTTTGATGTAGTAGTGAAAGTAGGATTATAAATTTATGTTTAAAAAAACATGCATGAGATGAAAGAGTAATAAAAATAATTAAAAACTCTTATCTCCACTGCCCTTATCTTTTTTAATCCAACCCTCAACATTTCCCTTCCCTTCTAATTGCACTCATACCAAACAGCCCTTTAGAAAGTTAGTTTAAAAATTTTATAATTTTTCAAAATTACCCTTTTAATTGGTTCAAGTTGATTTTTTTTTTTTTTTTGGTTCAATCCGAAACAGATTTAACGTGTTAACTGTCTTTTTTTTTCCCGATTTGGATGAGATGGTTGAATAAGCGAGTTATATTAAGGATAAGAGGAAGGGAGAGGGGATTATAATAAAATTACCTCGTACCAGGTGACCTCGCATTGCATCTGCATGGCAGTACCATAAGCTTGCCAGGCATGAGACAAGGACTCATCGTACTTTGCAGCTATGTGCAGTATGGTGTTGTCTTGGTTGTCGACGGCATGAAGCAGGTCGTTCCACAGGTTTCGGGGAGACATGTTGTTGAGGTGTTGGTGAAGCACCTCAAATATCTCAGCATGCTGATTCTCCACAGCCACCATCAATATGTTCTTGTTCGATGGTCCCACCGTATCTCTTGGGATGGTTCCTGGGAATCTTTGCAGAATCTTTTGCATCACCTCAATCACACCTGTCTCTGCTGCTGCCAACAAAGCCTCATTTGTTATGTTTTCTCTCTCGGTGTCGTCCCCTCCTGCATCTTCCGCATATACATGCAACAATGTCAATTAATGGGCCCCACCACCGTGCACCCTGATGATAATTAAGACGATACTGATCGAATAGCGAATCGATTACCAGCAGATTGACTATTAGCCAAGGCAGAGAACATGGGGAACTCTTCGGGTGAACCCAATTCAAGGTCTTTTTGGGCACGTTTCATGGATCCTTCTTCAGCCGAGCACTTCTCCAAGAGCTGATCCAATAGTTGAAGGCTCCATATGTACCTTTCTTTCACTCTCCTTATGTCGTCAAATATGTTCCCTGTCCTTACAAACAGGATCTTACATTAGGGAGTACGGGAAGGTAGTATATTAAGAAATGAAATTTAAGGGAGTCATACCAAATCCTATCACGCCAACAAAATGCAGGTACACAAAGGCCAGAAAGTTAAAGCAGGTGGCATAATTTTGTGGAAAATCTTCGTTCACAGTTGGGCTCACTACTGACTTCCCTTTTTCTTCCTTATTTCCAGCTGCCAAAACCAGAGGGGGGGTGTGTGTGTAGAAAGATAGTTACATGATTAAATGGCAATGCCAAATTATAAATTGAACAGAATCTAAAAAATAAGTCCAACAATATAAATAAACTCAGGAATAATATATATGACTAATTCTTCAATTAAAAAATTCATATTACATATAAACTTCATCGGTTATGAAGAAAACGCATGAAAAATGAAAATTTTACCAGGTAACTGATGATCTGGATCTCGGCTTATGCTCCCACTAGCTTCTCCATTTGAGGATTTGTTGAATCTCTTCGTAGTTATTGAAACGATTCTCCCAAAAACTGTCATATCTATATGTGTGTGTGTGTAACTAGCTTCAATATATACATTGGAAATGAAAGCTCATAACGCATCTTTGAGGGAAGAAAATAATAGAAGATAGCTCATAAGGTGAAAACTGATGTTTACAAAATATCCTAAAAAGCCGATCCTCCCCTTTTCTTCCATCAATTAATGCACATATAATTAGATAAAAAAATTAAGATATCTATATATTTTTTGAAGTTAGAATAGCGATCAACAGAAATCAGCTCAAGATATAACGAGATATAGTACAGAAAAAAAATCAATTAATTGGAGTGTATAAAAATATAACCAAGAGTGGGAACCAACATGAAAGGAGGTGATAGCACAAGAAGTAGTTCTCTGGACAGTGGAATTCGGAGCTTGTTCTACTGAGATCTGGCCATGTTTCAGCAGTAGGATTAGGATCATACTTCAACGGATCAACATGTATTGTTTCAGCAGTAGGATTAGGATCATACTTCAACGGATCAACATGTATACCTAGCGAAAATTAAATATTCACTTAATATATGTATACACAGAAAATAATGTATTTGAGATGTGTGTGTACTTACAGAAGTAAATGATTTGCTTCCACCAAGAAAGGTTGTAGGTACTTCTAAACACAGAAGGAGTTCTAGTAAGCGCCTCAAGAGGAGTCATATTACCCTTCGTACTGCGACTGCGCGAGAGCCCTGGGCACTTTTGGACGATGAGGAATGCCAAATCTATATTCACACACACGTGTTAATAACACCATATCACCATATAAGCCACCAAGGAACATACCTGATCGATTAGGGGTTTTTTTTAATAAACTTACTGAACCGGGTCAGATTTGAGCATTGTTAAGATCATTGCAGTAATATTATGAATTTATAGCTTTGTTGAGCTGATCCAGCTTTTGAAACTGATTATTCTCTTTTTATGTTCACAAGGGGGTGAAGGAGAGAGGGAAATACCAAAACTACCCTCCCTTTGCTTGAAAACAGCGGAGAGAGCAAAATGCTACATATCAATATCACTTCTATAAAAAAAAAAATTCATCCAAAGATTAATATATTTTATAACAAAATCTTTTCTACTCAAAATATGTTAATTTTCTCCAAAACTTTATTATGTATATAGAAACTAATCCAACCACAGAAAAGTAAAAGGACAGTGGATATATACATAGAGAGATAATTAATGATGATGCTTAATTATTACCTATGTGCTCTCTCCGAATAGCTGAGTGAACGATAGTATCTCCATCTCCGGAAACGAAGTATCGGCGGTAGACCTCATACGAGCCTTCTGCTTTTGGCCACGCAGCATCGCAGAGGTAGATGAAGGCACGCTTCCGGTTATGGACAACGGCCACGAAAATGGGGTTCTCATGCCACTTGTTCTGAGCATCCAGCAGATCCTCATCCAATTCCTTCCCTGCACTGAGGATGAGATCGCACATGGTCACCGATCCCCTTGCGGCCGCGCAATGCAGGGCGGTTTCACCGATGTTATTGCTTGATAGCAGAACCTGGTTTATCCTGTGTTCCCGGATTATATCCACCAGGCTCCTCACTGTTTCCTCCTTGCCGTCGTTGATGGCCACGTGCAAGGCGGTGTCATTCGAGCCCGTTCTCCCTTTGCTTAGGAGCTTCGGGTATTTTTGGCAAAGTTGCTCCACATTCACCCAACGGCGCTGCGAAATGAAGCGGCCCAGTTCCATGGACTTCACGACAAATTCGATGCTATTAATCTCTGAACCATGTGATGGTGCAGATGGAGAAGCCTCCATTCCTGGCAATGGTGCAGATGGAGAAGCCTTCACTCCTGACAATGGTGCAGATGGAAAATCCTAGGATATAATGATCGATGAATATATGTCTCAAAATCTATGACAAGCTCGCAAAAAGATCACCACACATGCATGTACACTATATTGCTCTATTAAATTAGCTTCACATCTGAAAATTATATATATAGCTAGAGAGGGGTTGGTTGGGGAGACAGCGTTAATTTGAATAAAGGTTAAAACTTGAAGCGTAAAGAAATTTATGAAACTACTATATATTGACCTGAAGTGTAAAAAGATTTATGAAACTTCTATATATAATATACCTTTCGTGTTCAAGAGACGAGAATAGTTAAAGGGAGAAAGCATTAACTATACCTCAGAGAAGATTTGGATAAAAATAGGAAGTTCGATAATAGAATACACAAGACATATACACGTGCAACTAGACAAAGATTAACATAGATCTGATTTATAGTAAGCTAAGGACTAAAAGACTGTGAGACATTTGGGCTGGGACTTCTTGATGGGCTTAGTCCTGGATTCTGCTATCGTCTTGACATTCCCTCTCAAACTATGGCCTGGTGAATTAGTAAGGCCCAGTTTGTTGCAGAAAAACCAGAAATTAGTGAGATAAAGCTTTGGTAAAAAATCAACTATTTACTCGGCAGAAGAAACATACAAGCAACTGACGATTGATTACTCTATCTCTGATAAAATGAACATTTTACAGTTCAATATGCTTCGATCTTGCATGAAAATCTGGATTTGAAGCTAATATTGTGGCACTCAAGTGGTCACACCAAGCAAACGGTGGTTGATAAAGTGGGGCTCCAATTAAAGACCGTGTCCAAGCAAGCTTAGCAGCGAGATTAGCAACTGCTCTATATTCAAATTCAGCATTAGACCAGTGCGAAGCCACCAGGAAAATATCCCTAGAACCCATATCCAATCTGAATAACCCCAAGAACACTAAATAAATAGCAACGATCCACTTGAACCATTGCACATGAAAGAACAATGACCTTTAAGTGTTGGAAGACGCCACAAAGTTGATCAAACATAGAAAAGTCTATTATTTCTAAAAAGAACCCTAGAGAGAATTCTCTTAAAGTGCATAAAAATGCAAACTTTCATTCAAAATCGAAGTCTGCCGTAAAAAAGACACAACATAAAGGAAACTCACAATTCTGGTCTAATTTGCAATATATGCAAATGTTAAAATCTAATTTAGAAAAAAAGGAAATTCGAAAATTCAATTTGCAACCCATAAAATATTATCATCATTTAAAACCTAAAATGTACTTATTTAACCCAAAATGAGTCCTCCCATGTGAAGTATTTGGCTCAAACTCTTTAGTCTTAAGCCTCTAAGCCCAAAAATTGATCCACAGCATCATTTGGAAAACCCCAGGATAGAATGATCGATGGATATATGACTCAATCTATATCATTACACATGCATGTACACTATATTGCTCTATTAAATTAGTTTCACATCTGAAAATTATATATATAGTTGGAGAGAGGGGTTGGTTGGGGAGACAGCGTTAACTTGAATAAAGGTTAAAACTTGAAGCGTAAAGCAATTTATGAAACTTCTATACATGACCTGAAGTGTAAAGAGATTTATGAAACTTTTATATATAATATTCCTTTCGTGTTCAAGAGACAAGAAAAATTAAAAGGAGAAAGCATCAACTATACCTCGGAGAAGATTTGGATAAAAATAGTAAGTTCTATACTAGAGTACACAAGACATAAACACGTGCAACTGTACAAAGATCAATAACATAAATCTGATTTATAGCAAGCTAAGGGCTAAAAGACTGTGAGACATTTGGGCTGGGACTTCTTGATGGGCTTAGTCCTGGATTCTGCTATCGTCTTTGACTTTCCCTCTCAAACTATGGCCTGGTGAATTAGTAAGGCCCAGTTTGTTGCAGAAAAACCAGAAATTAGTGAGATAAAGCTTTGGCAAAAAAATCAACTATTTACTCAGCAGAGGGAACATACAAGCAACTGACGATTGATTACTCTATCTCTGATAAAATGAACATTTTCCAGTTCAATATGCTTCGATCTTGCATGAAAATCTGGATTTGAAGCTAATGTTGTGGCACTCAAGTTGACACACCAAGCAAGCGGTGGTTGATAAAGTGGGGCTCCAATTAAAGAACGAGTCCAAGCAAGCTTAGCACCGAGATTGGCAACTGCTCAATATTCAAATTCGGCAGTGCGAACCCACTAGGAATATATCCAAAACCCATAGCCAATCTGAAATATACATACCGCAAGAACATTAAACAAAGGTCGGCGATCCACTTGAACCTTTGCACATAGAAGAACAAGGACTCTAAGTTTTGGTAGACATCATAAGGTAAGTCAAGCCTTGATAAGTCTGTTAGTTGTAAAGAGAACCCTAAAGAAAATCCTCTCAAAGTGCATAAAAATGCAAACTTTCATTCAAAAGCTAAATCCGCCGTCAAAAGAGACGGTAAAATGTATTTAGAGGAAACTTATAAATCTGACTTAATTTACAATAAATGTAAATATTAAATTCTAATTAAAAAAGAACTCAAAAGTTACCTAATTTAAAGTAAATGCAAATATTAAATTTTAATTTTAAAAAAGTAAACTCGAAAGCCCAATTTGCCAATTAATAATAAATTTTCGTATAAATAAAACCCATAAAATATGATCATCATTTAAAACTCAAAGTGTGTTTATTTAGGCCTCAAATGAGTCCTTCCATGTGATGTACCTAGACTGAGCCCTTTAGTTTCAAGCCTCTAAACCCAAAGATTGATCCACAACTCCATTGTCATCCCAAATGAGATTAGTGACATTTTTAGCTTTTCCATCCAGATTTAATCCAATTGCCATTTGCTTTGTCTAGATCTCCTACACTAGCCCATTTAATGCTTCTCTAATCTTTTTAGACTTTACTCTTGTGATTGAAACACTTAGAATTTGCAATGGATAACTTGAAATCAAAGAGACAGCTTGCTGATTTGCATCATGGACCTAGCCACAACATGTTTCTTCTTGACAGAACAAGAAATCAGAGAATCGCCCAAGAAGACATAGTAACCACCAACGGGCCTTTGATCATCCAAACACACAGCCTTGTCGACATCTGAGAAGCTTTGAAAGGTAAGATTATTGCTTAGTTTAATGTGTAAGGACAGATATGTTGGCGCCTTGAGATATCGAAAGATTCTCTTAACTTCTTGCCAATGTAAATCAGTAAGAGATGAGAGAAATTGACTGAGTTTGTTCACTACAAACATAACGTTAGGTTTGGTGTTTGTTAAGTATTGCAACACTCCAATGGCTTGTCTGTATAGAGTTGGATTCTTGAGAGGTATATCACCAGTTTTTAAGTAATATTGTTTACAACCATAGGACTTGGCACCGGTGTTGATGTGACATGCCAAAACATTCAAGCAAATTATGTATATACCTTTGTTGTTTAAGATTGAGACCTGTTTCATCTCTAAAAGCTTCAAAACCCAGAAAATTATGCAATTGACCGAGATCCTTGAGGGCAAACTGAGAGTGAAGTTGTTTGACAAATATCTCTAGAGCTTGTGGAGAATTTTCAGTCACAAGAATATCATCCATATAAACTAACACAAACATACCAGTCCTCTGATGCTTGATGAAAAATAAGGAACTGTCACACTTAGAATGAATAAAGCCGCAACTTTCTTTAATAAGCATACATGATTAGGAAATTTTTGAGATATAAATCCTTTCGGTTGTTTCATGAGAACTTGTTCTTGCAAATCAACATTCAAAAAGGCATTATCGATGTTTAATTATCTAATAGATCAACCGAAGTTAACACCAAGAGTAAGAATGATCCTGAGAGTTGAAGTTTTCAAAACTCAGCGTCAATTCTAGGACATTGTTGAAATCTTTTAGCCACCAACCTAGATTTGGGTTTAAAAATTGAACCATCAGCACCATTTTTTTAATTTAAAAACCCATTTGCAATGAACAAGTCTCTTTTGTCCTGTATAAGGAATAAGAATCCAGGTTTGATTTCTTATAAGAGCATTATATTCTTTCAGCACTGCTTGCCTCAATCTACTAGAATTTAGAGCCTCTTGAACACTTGAAGGTTAAGAGGACAAGTTCTGTTGAAATTGTACCAAAATAGGGCAGCTTTGGCTTGTAAGTCCCTACTTAGCGTGATCATTTGATGCTGTAAGGTTTAGTGTTTGAGCTATTTATCTGCACACTGCGACTGCCTTCTTCATTTTCAAAAAGAGGAGGATCTGAAAGTTTAATGTTGAAATCAGGGGCTATAGTTAGGATGATACTCCAGTTGCATGGAGTAATTAGGATGGAGCCAATCAAAGCATTACTATATGAAGTATAAGTGGTATCCAGTAAGACAACCCTAGCAATAGATGGGATTTCTTTTCTACCATGAAGCGTAAAAAAAAAGACGAATAAACCAACATGAAGATGAGTAAACCCAGCGATAACTAAAAGCTTATCAAGGGTTAAGGAATTTCCAAAGTGACATATTGCTCAGTTGCTGTGGCTTGAAGACCATACTGATCAACTTTAGTGGTTTAGACAATCTCTTTGGCCTGAGGCCACCAAGTGGACAATAAAGATCTAACATTTCCGGTGACTATGTTAATTCTATTGCAAAGGATGTACGGAATGAGTAGGGGCAATTCAGTATGTTGAATGAGTAGGGTATTTTGGACAAAAGGGGGAATATGTAACATCCTTATTTTTTAAAATTATAATTTGTTGTTGTTAGATCTTAAATTAGTTAGAGGATAAAGCAGATCAAAATTTAAAAGAAGAATAAATTCTGATTTATTTATAATTAGTTGTTGTTAGATCTTAAATTAGTTAGAGGATAAAGCAAATCAAAATTTAAAAAAACAATAAATTCTGATTTATTTATAAAAGAATAAATATAATAAATAATGATAATTATTTATGTATGTGTCAATTTTTTTAATTATTAAAATAAGTACAAAAAATTTTGAGTAAACAATTCTATTAAAAATATTATTTTCATTTTTTTTAAAATATATATTATTTTAATACATATATAATATTATTTTATTTTATCATTTAAAAAAAAGGAAAAAAAACCCTAACCCTAACACTACCTCTATATAAACCACATATCCTTCACCCTAACCCTACACTCAGCCGCTACAGTAACCTGCCTGCCGCTATAGTAAACAAGAAATTTAGAACCA
>JANTPZ010034741.1:6005-16727 GCA_025593235.1 Vachellia pachyceras
TTCCCTCAGTACTCACATTTAGTCAAGTTTCAGGGGCATCAAGTGGTCTTGGTCTTGAAACCACTCGAGTTCTAGCATTGCGTGGTGTCATGTGGTTATGGCAGTAAGGAATGTAGAATCTGGCATGAGCGTCAAAAGCAAAATACCTGAGGAAATCCCCTCTGCTAAAATTGATGTTATGAGATTAGATCTTAGCTCAATGGCATCAGTCAGGAAATTCGCAGCAGATTACAAGCCTCTCAATATCCTAATGTAAGCTGTCTAGTAATATAAGGTTTGCCTCTTAATCTCCTAATGTATGAATGCATAGGAATAGTTGTTGTGGGCATCTAAATTACAGCTCAATTTGCTAATGCAGTCTCCTACTTCTCTTGCAGCCCTGCTCTTTGTTTAAGATGCTGAAGCAAGATGATTAAGAATATTGCTTGGAAAGAAACTCCTGTCTTTATTGATTTTTAAATTACACCTTGGAGTTAAGAGAATCTTTGGCTGAAGAAAGAATGCAGGAATTATGGCTGCCCTGTTCACACTTTCCCAAGACAACATTGAGTTGCAGTTTGCAACCAATCATTTAGGTAGTAAGCTAGGATATCATATATTTTCCTCACCTTATCTTTGAATGATTCATATGAATTCTATTTACTTTATATAATGTACAATTGGGGATTTTAAGGCTGAAAACTATTTTCCAGGTCACTTCCTCTTAACAAACCTTTTACTGGAACCTATGAAGAAAACTGTGCATGAATGCAAGAGGGAGGGAAGAATAGTTATTTTATCATCAGAGGCACACAGATTTGCATATAAATAACGAATTTGTTTTGATAAGGTCAATGATGAATCAGGGTATGTTCTAAGCTGAATAAATTTTTTGTCTTTTTTCTTCTCTTTCTGTCTGCCACTAAACTCATTCTATGGAAGTGCTTTCTTGATGTTACCGGTGATGTGAGTGTAGTTTCCCTAGTTCTCAAAATGGAATGCTTCCCCTTTCTCTGTTTGATTGTTTACAGATACCACAGTTATTTTGCTATGGACAATTAAAGCTTACTAATATTTTGCATGCAAAGCTTTCAAGACACTTTGAAGGTATTCTTGTAAATGGTCATACTTGGATTTTTTTTTATTTCATGTGGCTTTAACTTAGTATCTTTGATAGGCATAGTTATACCAACTTATTAAATAAATTGCTGTCAAATTAGTTTCTTGATTCTACTTGTGAATAGTCATAATTAATTTTTTATTTCACTTGTTTTTCACTAAATAGTTTCTGTTTACATAGCTATACCAACTTATTAAATGAATTTCTGTCGAATTATATTGATGTTGCTTAAACTTCCATAACCTCACATGGTTTTACTGATGTTTATATATTTTAAGAAAATAACATTGCAGTTGATTGCAAAATTCATACACGAATATTACAGAAATTAGAAATATAATTTCCATTCTGTCCATGATGTTAAACACTATCTTTCGACTTGTCTCTGCACTACATGGTCTGCATCCGGAAAGGTCTTTCATTCCTCTGGCTTCCATCTGTTGACTGACTGATGGACTGATCAGTTGAGTTTGTTGGATAACTTCTTTTTTCATTTTTTGGTTAAAAGGAAGAAGAAGTGGAAATAACTGCTTACTCCCTTCATCCAGGGACGATCATAACACATATTCTTCGATATCATGGTTTCTTTAATGGTACCCTATACTCCATTAACCTAATGCCAATGTGTTCACTGAAGTATTCTTTCTTTCTGTTTAAATGACAAGATTGCTGTCGGACAGACAGAATACATATTAGCATGGTTGTCGTGATCCTTTCAAAAAAAAAAAAAATGGCTGTCATGTTAGCTTTTTGATAGATTAAAAAAGGAGTAAAATTTGAATACAAAGAAAGGATCATCTAATTTTACTGAAGTGTCTCACACAAGACTCCCCCCACCCCCCGTGGGAAAAAAGTTACATGTTATGCATCGAGATGGTTTTTATGGATTTCGAGATAGTTTTATTTTGGTTTACGTGCACCGTTTGGGAAAATGAGTTCCCAAACAAGCACTGTAATAAGGAAGTTATTGGCTTTTACAGTGTTCAATGCAAAAAGTGGGTAGAAAAAAGGAAATTTGTTAAGAGAGAGTATTTTGACAATAAAATATATTTTTCAAAACCTAAGTTTTAAATCGAGGTTTTATATCCAAAATAACTTTTCTAAAAAATGCGAGTACTTGGACAAAACCTAGGTTTTGAAACCAAACCTACATTTCAAGAAAAGAAACCAAACAAGCTCTAAATCAAGCTGGGGAATCGGACTGGAGCTAGAAGCATATATTGATTCCTTACAACGTAACAAATCAAGATTTGAATACTGATTGAAATATGTGTTTACGTTTAGCGTTTGATAATCTCTAAGATAGAATTCACTTTCATTAAAAGGATGCCTCTAAATACAAGAACAGAAACATAATCAGTGGTCAGAAACAAAAACAAACGACAGGTTGAGGAGTAGTTATGGAAGGGAAAGCCTCTAATATTGGGACCATCGATCAATTGAATGGTTTGGGTTGATGAATTGATCAATAACTGAAAATAACAGCAAAAGGGAAGTAGAAAGAAATATTAATGAAGGTGTGTGGGTGTGATTGAGACGGACGTTGATGACTATCTTCTTCATTAGCTGCCATGTCAACCGTGATTTTGGAGGCCTCAAGTCCTTATTTTTGTTTTGATACAAAAATGGCAGGGAAGTGGACATATCACTCCAACCTATTTTAGGGTCAATTAAGGGATGAGATCCCTCAAAGATGTACGTTCCATTCTCATTTCCACTTGTCTCAAACACGGGAGCAAATGGTTAAGGGGTAAGAATCCCATCCACTCATGCCAACCTCTGCTTGTGCCTCAAGTCCTTATGATTTGTGTGCGAAAGGCTTCACCTTACTGTGACTTCATCCGAGAGGTCCACCAAATTGACTTTTAATCACAATGCCGGTTAGAGAATGTTGTTGGTTAAAAATGCATTTTGAAAAATGAAAATTTATTTAGATAAACATTATAAAAATGACTTTGAGTGGAAAATGAATCTCATTAAATAATAAATGTATATATATTTTTTATTTTGATAAAATGAGGAGAAAATATAATGATAAAAGTAGTTAGAATATTCCAAATCATGATTTAACATACAGTCGTAACATGGGTAATTATTCAAGCACATTAACTACCCGTTATCGGAATCTAAGTATGAGTTACTTATAATTGATTCATTCTTGTTGATAAAAAATAGTTGAAATTATTCTGGCAAAAAAAAATAGTTGAAATTATTAACTTTGTTATAAAATTTAAGTGATTTATAATACTATGTTATCTTTATGAACTACACTACACCCTAAGTTAACATCATATTAATGTTTACTTTCTCTCACTATCCTTACTAAATAAAGACACATGAAAAAAGGGAAATATACTATTAGATTCCAAGTAACCTATTTAATGAACAAAACGTTACAAATATTGGCAAAATTACTATCAGATCTTAATTGTGGTAGGTACAGTTGTTATTGACGGCTAATAAGGTTGTTAATGACAACCAGACCAACTACTACAGGAACCTGATTGTAATTTTACCAATTTTTGAAACATTTTATTTATTAATACCCCTCTTTAAGACTTGATGGTAAATTTCTAAAAAAATAATCCTTCAAATTCTAAATATAAGACATTTTTTGCACTACAAGCAAAATCTTGTTCATATAGGATGTAATTAATATTCCTTAAAACTAGCTTCCCTTATCCGATTTGCTCAAAAGTCAACAAATTTCCCTTTTTGCATTGCGTCCATGACCCATGCACAACGTAACCCTCAGCTGTTCGGCTAAAATTAGCAAACGCACACTGTTTAAATAAATGTTAATGCAACAAAGCAATTACCTCGCATAGAATTAAATATTAATAATCCTCAAGTCAATTATATCAAATTAATTAAAAGCAGAAAAAAAAACCTAAGTTCCTCCTCTGTTCACTGGTCTCACCAGTTACCCAATCGTGTAATTGATTCATGGAAATTTAATTTAATTTTTTGATTTATTTTGGTGTTTTTTTAACTATCACTATAAAATACTCTGTGGTATGTCGCACTAATTAAAATTTTGTGAATGCCGCACTATATAATTTATATGGAAGAACGTGTTCAGACTTGCTTTTAATTATTATTCCAATTTTTTAATTCACGAGAAACCACTCTCTGTATGGGCTCATTTGACTAATAAATAATTTACAATCTCAAAGCAAGCTTTCCCTTGTTTTAGTTAAACTTCAATCTGACTCAACAACTATACCGGTCCTTTTGAAAATACAGTAAAAAAGTGTTTTTACCATTTGTTAGGTAAATGTATGAAGGAGATTATCACATTTTACGAAAAAGTATTATTGAACACGTATTTGATTATTCCAAACGTTATTCCAAACAAGATCACCATCTCTTGGCACGAGCATGTTTCTCATGATGTTACAATTTTTTTTATTATTTTGGGGAGAATTACTATTACTATTCAGTGTCATGTAAACAAGCACTCGTGCATGGGATGTGCTTGTTTAGGAACTTATTTCCTCAACGGTGCATGTAAATCAAAACAAAACTACTTCAAAATCTGTAAAAACTATTTCAAAATCTATAAAATCATCTCGAAATCCATAAAATCACCTTGGAAGCCGTAACTCCTTTTTTCCAATAGATTTCCCAAAGACACACAGTAGTATCAACCATGTCACGTTCTAATACATGTCAATGTTAGCGTTAATGTGAACGTTAAGAAGCCGATGTTTCTGTCCAAAAAGGAAAACATGGAAAATATTAAAACTCATAGGATTTAATTATAGGAACTAAAATTATAAATTAAACATGCCCTCCAATCACATTTTAAGCAATGGAAGGAAGAAAAAAAATCAATATAGTAAGAGGAACGTTGAAAATGTAAAGTTCACTTGCTTTATATAGATATATGGAATAAATATGTAAGCATACCATTTACTCTTTTATTTCTTCCATGGGGATAGAGAGAGAGTGAGACACAAGTGATCAGATTGATCGTAATATATAATCTGGCCTACTGATTCCAGATAAACCAAATCAGCACCAAAAAGATGAATCGCAAAAGCATACGTACATTTCAAATCAAGTATGATAATAATTATATAATTAATCAGAGTAATTAATTATATAGTATGCAGTAGTATGCACCCTGTTCTTAATAAAGCCTAATTAATTATACGCATATATTTGTTTATCAATTCAGTAATTAATGCCAAAACACTACTTTTCAAGCAGCGGGAAGCAGCGCCTTAATTCCGATGTCGACACCGCCATTACTGGCCGTCATGAAAGCTTCTTTGCCGCAGGAGGCACCCTTCTTGCATGCCTTGTTCAATAGAGGCCCTAACTCTCTTGGGTGCACGTTCACCTTCAGCCCGTACTTCATGAACAACGTCAGCGACATCTTCTGCTCCACGCGGTGTCCCGGCGCCACCGATAGTCGGTGGCGCAACAGCACTGACGCCGCAATCGACTTCATTTGCAGGTACGCCAAGTCTTTCCCCAAACAAATTCTTGGTCCCGCATTAAATGCGACAAACCTGTACGAGTCGTTTAGCTCGATCTTCTTCCCGTCGGCGGTCAGCCACCTCTCCGGCTTGAACTCCAGGCAGTCCTCTCCCCATATGGATTTCATCCTTCCGATTGAATAGATGGAGTAGGTCACCGATGAGCCCGCCGGAACAAAGGTACCGCTTGGCAATACGTCATCTTTGACCACGTGCTTTGAGTCCTCCGGCACCGACGGGTAGAGTCTGAGCGTCTCCGACAGCGCTGCTTTCAGGTACACCAATCGGTCAACCTCCTCGAACACAAGCGGATCGTCCATCCACTTCGTGACGTCAATGCCACGTGTCTCCATCAGGACTGTGCAGAGCTCCACGAGGATTTTCTCCTCCACTTCTGGGTTCTGGATGCAGAGCCAGAAGAACCAGCTCAGCGCGACGGATGACGTGTCTCTTCCGGCGAGGATGAAGTTGAGAGCCACGTGTTGAAGGAACTCGTCGGAGTATGATTCCTTCTTCTTCATGAACCTCGAGAGCAGGTCGTCGTGCGGGACGGTGGTCCCATGCTCACCCCCTTGTTGCTGCTTACTAATTAACTCGAGCTTCCTCGTGTTGATGATGCCGGAGAGGTACTGATCAATGTGTTTGAGGCTTTGGGTCAGAGTCTCTTCCATACCTAGCCGGAGCCACTTCCTGAATTTCCAGATCACCTCCGGCAGAATAAAGCGGTTCAGGGTGGCTTCCGTGGCCTGGTCGAAAGCCAGCGCGAAGCCGTTCTCTGGAAGAGCCGGAGAGAGCGTTTGCGGATCCTTACCGAAAGCCAAGCCGCAAATGTTGTCGAAAGTCATGCGAAGCAAAAGGTCTTGAAGATCGACGGGCTTCTGCTTCTGCTGCGCCGTGGCGAGGATGGGACAGAATCGGAACTTAATGGCTCTGCTCACCCAGCGCGCCATGGCCTGGCGCAGAGTCCTAGTGGTGAATTCCAGAGCGGCGGTCTTGCGCTGGAACAGCCACGTGTCGCCGTCGGAATTGAAGATGCCATCGCCGAGCAAATCGTGAAACGCAGATTGCCAAGTCGGTCCTTTGGGGTAATTATCGAAACGGAGCTTGAGGATGTGCTCCAAGTTCTTGGGGTCGCACGTGACAGTTACGAGGCACTGCTTCCTGGCGATCAAGGGGATAGCGCAGATACAGGTCTGGTAAGTTCCGCCACACGCGCGGAGATTGTCTGCAATCCAGTCATGCATGCGATTGGTGTGCTGGATGAGGCCTGGGAGGCTCCCCAGTAGAGGCCAAACACGTGGACCATTCAGGGATCGCGATATGAATCTGAACCATATTAAATAAGCCGCTACGGCGGATAGGACCATTATGGCTGTGGACGCATCCATTTGATCCAACCCAAGAACCACCAAAATAATAATATTACCTCCTCGGCTCTGCTCCCCTGAAATCACCGCAAGAAACAGAGCAACTGTTATAGAGAGAGAGAAAGAGGGAGGAGGAAGACGAAGACGAAGACGGTGAAGAAGTGGTGGTGGTGGTGGTGGTGGTATGAGAAAGAGGAAGGTGAGTGACTTGTGAAAGAGGGCAAAAATTAGTGATTTATAGGTGGAGATATGGAAGCAGAGTGAGGGATAGTAGGTTTAATAAGGAGTATGAATTACTTGTTGAAAGTCTCGTTATTTTCCTTTTATTTCTGTGGAGCAGGAGCAATAAAGGCTAGCCATTATTCATTAATGCCCACCAAGGTCGTTGGGGGGGTATTAAGTCAGAGCCAAATCCACCACTAAGCAAGGAAGGAAGGAAGGAAAAGGAGAACAGTTTAATCTTGGCCACATGCAATAATGAATTCATGGAAATTCCTCTAAATCTGTGGGAAAAGAGAACCAAGTTCACTCTCAGCCGGGGAAGAGCAAGCGACTCTAAACAAACATTATGTCTTCTTCATCTTCTGCATTTAATGAAGGCGCAAGATTAGTTGATAGGAAAGTAGGTATAAAGAGCTTTTTTTCTTTTTTTTTGCGTGAGGATGACATGTGTATTGCAGATACAGCTTAAGGAATGATATAGTCTTGCACACTAAGCTAGAAATTAGAGCAGTTATGGGCATGCAAGTCAATTCAAATGTGTTCGCTCTTATTTTCCTTCTCGTATTAAAGACTCGGTGCCTCCACTTCGGTTTGACCTTAAATTTAGTGACCCAAACGCCCCCGCCCACCATGGATCCACATTTATGTTGGTTCAGCCCTGTACCCGTTTTGACGGCTTCGTTTAATCACTCCCACCCACTCAAAACCACATTCTCTGGACAGTGGGTGGGGCGTGAGGCTGTGTGTAAGCGAATGAAGTGTTTGGTATGCAGTGAAACAGAGTAAAATTTATCAGCTGCTGCTGTGATTTGAGGTGGTGACCACTGACCAGTACTATGTATTACTGCTATGTACTACATTCTGTTTTCGGTTATTTTTTTCTTCAAACTACTTTGTATAACTTACAGAATATATGTTATAATGGACTTTTATGTTGAGTACATGGGTGAAATCCCCCCCCCCCCAAACAATGGTATGATCTCATATGGCATCTTTTATTCCATATGGGAATCATCACTTGTTTCTGAAAACTGGGCTGCGGTTTCGATTTGGTGGGATAGGTTTGCTTGTCTTGATTTGATTTCCCAGTGGCATCCGAGGAACGGAAGATTGGTTGTTTTTGTTTGTGTGATCAGTGATGTGATGAATCAGTTACTGTGAAATGAAGTGGCCCCATTGATATGAACGTTCCGGTTGGCGCTTGACGTTCTGAATCGCTTCGTTGCATCATCATCATCAATGATATTTGTTTCTGTACCGGAATTACTGGGGTAATGCTAGGTGATTGCGAAACTTCGTTTCCCAACTGCACAGATAAATCAAAACAAAACAATTTTAAAATCTGTAAAAATTATCTCGAAATTTGTAAAATCATCTAAAAATACGTAAATTTTTTCCTCCCAATGGGACTCATTTCCCCCACTAAAATTCCCAAAAACACACGCTAACACTGAAAGTAGCTTTAGTCACTTCAGTAAAGTATGGGTCTTGTGTTCCAACAAAATTTTTTATAAAAAAATTTTAACAGAAAGGTTGAGCTCACCCATGATCTAAGGGCAAGGTACCTAACTCATGATTCACTGGGGTTTATCCTTACATGCATTGGAGTATGTTAAGCAAACCCTTTAGTTCTGACCACACAGGTAGATCAACCCAGCTTCACTAAGCTGTGGTGATGCCTCTCCAAACGCTGCAAATGGAGTCACAACAAAGTGACACTCCCCAGAATCGAACCCTCTCCCTTTAGGTGAGAGTACTAGCCCAATCCCTTCACCAGTTGAACAACGGACAATGGGTTGTTCCAAAATTTATAAATAAATGCAAAAAAGTACCTATATGGCCCAGACACACTTTACAGTGCTTTCAAAGTCAGGAGGAGGGATGAGGCAACCGGGTGGTGGTACCAGAACAACTTGCAAAATAAGGTTCTTCCCATAATATCCATATAGCCCTAGATAAGGCCTGAATAATGGTTTAGTTAAGGCTGTTACCTGAACTCTTATCGATTTACTTTTAGAAAAAAGGCTATTGGATGTAAATGTACAACTTATTCGTTTTCAAATTCTCTCTTCTAAATTAACAATGATAAAATATATATATATATATATAAAGAAACTTGTAGAATGAGAAAATGTGCAAATTAATGAAATTATGATCTAATTTGAGCTTGTTAATATATAGAAAAAGGGGGAAGGTCTCTTTTAAAATGGGATTAATGAAAACAGAATCGAATATGCACAAAAAAAATAAAAAAGAAGTAGTTTAGACTAGGTAGCCAAGTAAGAAGTGATAACTGCTAAAAGCATCTAAATAATAGGTTCACCACAAGATTGGTGCTCTCCAAAGCCTCAGATAGCACAGCCGAGACAGCGAGAGGTTCTCTACCCGTGCGGGGATTGGTGTGGCTGCCCCAAGCAATCAGCTATCGAATGCAATTATGAAAAAATAGATTGGAAAAATGATGTGCAACATTATTATTGGTGGCTAATAGAAACTTGCTATACAATTTGATTTCGCTTTCTGTCATCACAGTTAGGGAAGATACTGAGCACTTCTTAAGTTTCTTTCTCATGATAGCAATTGAGCAAAGTAATGGCAACTGGGTAATGAGAGATTTGTGTAGGAGAGGTGGTCACATTTTAAAAAAAATAAAAAACCATGGACAACGACAACCAACGACAAGAGGAACATGTAAACGTTGTTATTGCATCGAAAGCAACATACGCCGTATAAATCTGTGTCCACACGTTAAACACACAACCTTCCACAAGAATGAATAGAAAAGGCCCAACGTCGCCGTTTGTGAACATCTGGCCTGGTGTGAGACTGGCGGCCAGTAGCGGACCCAGTACCCTGATTCAGGGAGTGTAAACTATTTTTTTAATAATATGTTAAAGATAAGTGAGACTTATTCTTAATATGATTTGAAAAGAATTTAAGTAAAAATTGAGTTGGTTCAAAATTAACGAATGAGTGGGTGCAAAATAAATCAAATAGTATTAATATATACTTAATTTTCTAGAAGTCATCCGCACCCCCTCACACCAATACAGGTCCGCCCCTGCTGACGATGCGTAGTGGAATATGAAGAGGAGGGGGTGAGAGAGTCTCAATATTTATAAAGTTTGAGAACGTGGTTGAGAAATACTTTTAGGTAAGTTGAGGTAAATATATGAAAGAAATTATCTCATTCTATAAAAAATACTGTTAAATATATGTTCAAACTCCCCATAAACTCGGTCAAACGGGGTCATGCTCTGCCTTTTTAAGGGCTTTCCACCCAGCTCTTCTCATATCATAGCCTAAATCAGGTACCTTGTTTCTTTATCTTCTTGCCTTCATATTTGTTTTTTTTTTTTTTGCGTGTCTATATTTAAATATATACGGTTGAAGATGACTTTTCCTGGATAATCCTTCAACTCCTGCTTGAAAGATCCAATTTACAACTGATACATTCATCAAATAAATCCAAACACTGCTACTCCCTGGTAGATTATGTTGCATTCTTCCACTTATTTGGCATTCAGGTCGGGGTTCTGATAATCGG
>JANTPZ010034816.1:0-15987 GCA_025593235.1 Vachellia pachyceras
TTCAGTAATATTTCCAGAAATATTGGCCTTTGGTTTGCATCACCTTCCTTCCCAAATTCAATACATTTTAGCTTTATTTGAAAGATAAAAAAAAAAAATATTAAACCATTTTACCCATGGTAGGAATTAGGCACTTGACAACCAAAAATGTATCAAAATCCAAGTTTTCAGCAGTGTACTTCTGACCAAAGAAAAGATGTAAATTAAACTGTTTTCTCCAAATGAAATGAATTCGGTTCTAAAAAGCAAGACAGGATTTACCAGAAATCATTCTTCGCACATTGAATCAAATTTGTTTTAGTGGCAAGATCAATTGCATCAAACCATTCTTCCTATGAGAGTCACATGAGAACCAACACTGCGTTTCAATCCAAGTTAGATTAGAGTATTTCCAACCAATAAGCTGCAATTAAGTTGATTTCTCACGATTTCAGATTTCTACTACAATTTTCTTAAGCCTTAATTCTAATTCTAAGCAGAACCTTAGTTCCTAAGCCTCAGCATCTGAAACAAAAGGGAAAGAATCTAGGTAGTTAACAAAGCTCTTCAAACTGAACACACTTTTCAGACGGTAAATATTTCTCAGAACATGGAGTGTGAATCAAACCCATGTTTGAATGAAATTGAGATGCTGACGCAAGTTTTTCCCTTCTGAATCAGATAGAAGAGGTTGACAATAAGTTCTTTCAAAATTGACTATTCGAGCCTCTGTTAGAGTAAAGTATTGATATGATAAATGGATGAAGCCCTAAGAATGAAGCTTTAGTATGCAAAAATTGAGAGGCAGGCCTGAAAATAAACACATGAAAAGGTAGGCCTAAGTATAGGTTACAAAGTAAAAGGGGGGGATATATATATATATATATATATATCTCAGTTTGGGCCAAAACAAGATTTAATCCTATGATCTCCATAATGTCGCATCACCACTAATAGTCTTGATGACATTAAACAATACAGACACCTAACCTGGAAGAAGCAAAAAGTTTTATGAATGACCAATGATTGAAATCTTTCAATTTACTTGTTCATTTGTTGATATCATTTCATTCAATTGTTCTTTTTCAAGTTCCAAAGCCATGAACCGACCTATAAACTCTCAAGTCTCTCAAGAATGCAGCCTGGACCATTTTTATGACATTTGCAACCTGAAAGAAGCATTGTCGAAACTCCAACATGATTTCAACCCAAAAATCCATCCAGAACAGGAGCTGTGTAAATATCAGCACCTGTAATTCCACTGAAATCTCACTTATGAAATTACATAAAATGTATCAATTATCACAGCTCTCTGCTGTATATATTAGTATATTACAAATGACAGTGAATTCCTAGGACGCATTTTTTTTTATTTTCTATATCTTGCTCGTGGAAAGATTCAATTCTTAAATGATTCATCTCAAAGAAGTACCGTAAGTCCCCACATTTTCTGATGCCATTCACAATAATTGCCCCATCACAGTGATTATCCTCTGAACTTAGGAAATACTAGGAATAATCAGTTTATACATTTATTTCCCTTTCAAATGTCAAATATGCAGAGCAGCGGTGCAGCATCTCATTGGCTCAAAATTGACAGCCTATGCAATAATGTATGTATAAATATCCAAAGCTGTCAATAAAAACATGCATATGTCTATGTCTTCTTTTTCGTATAATAGACGTAGAAATGAGTAAATCACCAAAAATCAAAAGAAAAATAGATGAGTACTCATTCTAAGAAAGGTAAAAGAAATGTACATATATAGAACGTATATGCTCAGCTAGAAAATAACAAGTAACAAATAGAACTTTCAAAAAAAAAATGATACAGAAAACAGCCAGATTTTCAAAATAAAAAACATAATAGCAGCAGCTGTAATACTGACCTTTACCGATAATGAGGCCAAGCTGCTTCCAGGTGAGTAAATGAAATGGCTCCACCTTGGTGAAATTTAATACAAGGGCAACAGGAAGAAAAATAAAAATATTAAAAAGCCCGAGATATCCAAGAAACTGAGCCATGCTGGCATGGCCATTCATTCCATCATCATCAGGCAGTTTTTTGCGAATAAGGGTGATATAAACTGCATATAAAGCTGCTGAAACAAGAGCGAGAATGTCTCCGAGAAGAGGATTTGAGGCAGTTGTGCTTAAACCACTTTGTGAATCACCAAGACTTACAATTATTGTACCTCCCATGCACAGAAGAACACTAAAGAGCTTTATCCAAGTGAATTTCTCGCCCAAAAATGCTAGAGAGACCAAGAATGTAAAGAGACTGGACGCACTGCTTAAGATGGTATTGGACTGCATATGACATATATATATATAAATAGAGAGAGAGAGAGAGAGCAAGTTAAGTCAGATAATTAAAAGAAGGAGAATTTTGAAGCTAAAGACAAGACGTGAAATCCTTGATTTACAGATGCTTACTGTGACTGTAGTATACTTCAGCGAGAGGTTGAAAGAGAGTTGGGCAAAGAACCAAAAAGGGCATATCAATAGGCTAACTTTAGCCACCCTGGATCGAGTCCAACGCCCTTTTGCATCCAATTGATTTTTAAGATCATCAATCAAAGTACCTTGATCGGGAAATGTCACTTCACTACTATTACTCTTCTGACTGACAAGCTCTTCATCAGGCAAGGATGAACGGGCTTCGTTACTGGCATCATTGTCTTCGAGAAGAATAACTTGCTCTGATTCCCCCAGCACTTCCAAATCGCTACTTTCCTTCTCAGTCGTCCAAAACCATAAAGTCCCATAAGAATCCTCCAGATATCGCCCAATCTCAACAATCGGAATGTACACCACAAACAATGAATTGCAGATGTATGTGATAAGGAATGGTGATATCCCTGCATCTACAACAGACTGAACCACAAAGCTAGCAGCAATCCAAATTGCTGCCACAGAAACTATATATGTCAATCCTATAACCCAATTCCAAGCTTTATCATTCATATCTTTTGAACAAAAAGTTTCCGAAGCGCCAGAAACTGTTATGGAATACAACCAAAACCAAGAACCTCTTTTATGACCAAAAAAACGAAGAGAACGGATTCGCAAGTTGGAATTCAGGCAAAATCTCACCTACAAGTAAAAACCAGACAATTTGGCCAGAGATTGCGAACGCAGTAAGACAAGCAAACAATTATGATTCGAGTGAAGGTCATAAATTTGTTACAAGTGTACAGAAAATTTGATTGTCCCTGAGAATCAACAGAAATATGGGCGTTTACATTACAAAAAATTTGTTGTCACTCGTCACAAATTTGCGTTTTCCGGCTCGAGTAATTGGTGATCGTCATTGAATCTGAAACCAGTCGGAATTCGATTCCAAAAATGTCCACCACCGATAACAGTTGTTCCGGGTTTGGTAAACCCACTATACTTCGGCTTGGACCGATTCAGGCTGGTTCATCATCAGGGGCCACTGCAGGCCAATATGGCATATTGGGTTGGGTGGTGGCAACGTCCCCCCAATCCTAATTCCTAACCCAATTTATACGGATGTCAAATGTGTTTATTTTTTTATAATAAAACAAAATGATATTAATAAATAAAAGAGTACATCACAACCAACCGGGTTAATTAGCTGAAGGTGTTCCCTTCATCACGAAAACCAGGGTTTGATTTTCCACAAACAAAGGTATCCACATTTAGTACTTAACAATACATTAAAAATGATTACCTCCTTTAGAATAATATATGTGCTTTACTAAATAAATAAATAAGCAAAAGATTACACTACAACTAATAGGAGTTAAGTTTAGTTAAAAGAACTAGTTCCTCACAATGCATTGAACTAATGTTCAAATCCCCATTAAAAGATGTGCTTTATTTAATATTCAATAATGCTTTAACTACAATTAACTCTAGTAGAAAGATATCCGTGCATAGGAAAAAAGTACACTACAAAGTATTATAAGATAAAGGAGAGATTAATGAGATACTCACACAAAAAGGGACTTCGTACTAAAAAAGAATATATGATTTCTTTTAATTTTTTTAATATTGAGTGACTTTGTATATTATTTTCAAGCATACATCTTGTTCGAGGGATATCTTTCAAGTACTTTGTAGTGTACGTTGGCACAACGAAGTATGCTTGAAAATAATAGCTATCAAGATGTAGGAGAAATTTTGTTACTTTGAGGCGAAGAACCCCTAGGGTAGAGTTGGGAAATGGACTGGCCCGTTGGCCTGTGGACCAGCCCGCCTCAACCCACGGGTCAAACAGGTTGAGCCCGTTTGGCCCGTTTTCATGCGGGTTGCCAAAATGGCAGCCCGAGCCAGCCAGCCCACCACCCTTTTTTCCCATTTTTTTATTTTACTTTTTTTATTATCTCAGTAAAGTTTTTTCTAGAAAAAATAATACAACAAATTTACATAAATTTTATTAAGTTCATTTAATTTTTCGGAAGAAAAATACAATACATCTCTAAAAAATATAATCAACAATGTTTACAACACAAAATCATAATACATAATCAACAATATCCAAATTAAGTATACATTTAAGATGAAATAATAAGGTTTAAAATAATATTTGAAGCTATTGAAAGTTTGAAATATCATCTACTCCCTAGCCCGTGGGCTAAATGGGCTCAGCCCGTTTGGCCCATTTAAAAACGGGCTGCCACGCCTCAACCCGCGGGTTGGCGGGCTCACCTCGCGGGCTGAGCCCGTTTTCCCACCTCTACCCTAGAGAAAATAATAACTATCAAGAAAGTCCTTGTGAAGGTTATCTCCGAATAGACTACAAAACTGAATTAGGAGGCTGGGGAAATTTTGCAAAAATACTATCATTCTTGACCTCTCCAACTCACTGATCTCAAATATCACTGTTGATGAGGAAGTTATATTTGTTGAATATGAAAGGTTGCCTACCATTTTCTACCATCATGGTAGATACGACAATTATGAAGACACTTGTTCCTTCGAAGAACAACAAACAAATAACATAGGTTCTCCCAATTGATAACTTGATTGAACCACAAGTGACGGCAGCTCGTGGCCCATATGCAAAAGAAGTGAATGAAAAAATCCATATGGCACATGGATGCAGGCACCTTCTTTGAGGCGAAGAACCCCTAGAGATCTCAAAAAGGTGGTAGAGCAAAGTTTCCTTAAAAATGCTAACATGGTATCCATATTTGACTTATTAAGGAATCTTGATTCTCTTCCTGAACAACCCCCTATATTCCCTCTGACAAACAACTAGAATGTTAATCCCTACTACCTCCCTTACCTTGAATCCCTCGTTAGAGTAGGCACAACATGTTACTATCACCGAAGCTGTGTATGAGACAAAAAAAGCTACCCCAACCGATAAAAAAATTAGAAAGCCCCTTCATCAAACGAGTCACTGTTCTCTAGTCAAGCCTACAGAGAATAAACCTCATCAAACATGTGCATCAACCCTAGACATAGCGCCATTTCTACCATTCACCTTAAACCTTCCCTCAAACATGTTACTAACCCTAAATCCCTTAACTCGGCCAAGTCCATTACCAAAACATCCCAACCTTTCTGGGGAAAAAACAAAGAAAATATGTGACCTAAACCCCCAAACCGGTCATCTCCCACCAAGTCGGGAACAAGAATTCATGCATGCATACCTGTCTATTGTAAATTACAAGCCTAGATCAAAGGAAAAACCACCCACCTTTGTAGATACTACCCTAAAAGCCATCTCAAAGACCTTGGATTTCCAATTTACAAATGTGGAGGATGATATCTTCGATGATACATTAGATGAAGAGGATGATCATCACCACTCCACCATGGGGTATTAATTCTCCTCATCAGTTAATATGGTTTATCTCAAATGGAATTGTCAAGATGTGACAAAGAATAACCTTCACTCTATGTTTAAATCCTTTTTAAAATAGCATAAGCCAGAAATGCTAGTTCTTGTGGAACCAAGAGTTTCAGGGGTAACAATTGACTAAATCATTGGGAAGTTTGTTTCAACAAGAATTTGGCTCCTCTAGTATGATCAAGTAGAAATTGGCATTAATGACACAAGCAAACATAACAGCCTACACTAGAACTAGCTCTAAGTTTTTTCAAACGATACGGACTAATGTTTTAGACTGAATAAACTTTGAAGGGCCAAAAATCTACTATTTAAAACCACAGGGATTAAAATTTAAATTCAATTAGCTATAATTAAGGACCAACAATAATGTTGATCCTGTAGAAAAGATCAACACTAACAAAACCTATTCTTAATGTAATAAAAATAAATCTGTATTTACTTACACATGCTTCAATGTTCATCGTATATATATGATTTTAATTAATTATAATCATCATATACTTAGTTAAGGATTCTATTATGCTATGTTTGGTACCATTGAAGTAAGGCCATGGAATTGGGGTGGAAAGTGAAAATTTGATTTGTTCGGTAAAAGGGAAGCCACTTCCATTATATGTGGGAAGTAACAATTCTCAGAGGACCATAGAACTGGTCAGCTCCCCCATGAGAATTAAGATCAGTTCCATGGAACCCAAACATGTGCACCATTTTGCCCTTTTACAAATTTGGCAATGACAATGGACGAAAAAGAAGACATAAGGAAGATAATGAAGGTGATGGAGGATGACAGACTGTGGAAGGTAACCAATTTGAAAGATTGTGTTCCTTCTTCGAACGCAAACTCCATTCGAATGTAAATCTAACAGTGGCAACTCCACCGACAATCTCTAGCGATGGGCATGTCTCAGAATCCATTTGAATCCAACTCAGATTCACCTCCCTTTTCAACTTTGACGATCTCATCGAAAAGTGAGTTCCATGTCTCTTTCCCTTAAATCCCCACCCATGATGCAAGCTTCCATGTGACTTTTGAACACTCAGAATCCTTGCTTCTTGCTGTTACTGTTTCCCAAAGATTTACTTTCCCACCTTCCCATTTGATTATTTAGATTAATTATTGATCAATTTTTGTTATATTTTCTGCTCTTCGATATGCTTTTGCATGATTTCATGAGATAGTATTAGTCGAGAATATTAGCTTAATTGTATTGTTATTATATTATTAAACCTGTCTCTCATGTATTAGTTGTGGAGGTCTAGAATATTCCTCATTTGTACAGATGTCATGTATTGATTTGCATCGTACAATCATTGGTTGTGAATATAAGGAACAGTGCTCGGAATACCATTTCCATTCCGAGGGCCATATTCATTTTGTCTTCTTTCGTTTCTGCTTTCTTTACATATTTTTACTTGGTATCAGAGCCTCCTCAGCGACACGCGTCATGACTACTTCTGCAACCTCTGCTGAGCACACTAGCTCCTCTACAACTGAGCCGACCCCCTCCCCTGCAATCGCCACACCCCAAAATATCACTCCACCGCCATTTCCTTCCGCTCCACAAAATCCTCCGATCACTGTTCCACCGCAAACCCTTCATCTTTCCTCAGTCGCGTCTCCGACCATCACTACCAAATCTGTCCCTCTACTGAACTCTCTCAGCCAAGTAAGTCCCATGAAATTTGATGGAGCTAATTTTCTCCTCTGGGAGTCCTTATTGCTGCCTGTTATTCGAGGACACCGGTTGGACGGACACATTTTTGGCACCACCGCAGTACCATCGGAGTACACCCTAGATGCTAATGCTGATGTTATTCCAAATCCAGCCTTCGATGATTGGTTGGTCACAGATCAGATTCTTCTCGCCTGGCTCTACGGTACGATGACTGTAGAGACGGCGTCACAGCTTACTCAGTGTAAGACAGCTCGAGCTCTCTGGACGTCAGCAAGAAGCCTGGCCGGAGTCAATACCAAGGCTCGCGTGCAGCTGTTAAAGTTTGAGTTTCAACGCATCAGAAAGGGGTCTCTGAAGATGGAGGAGTATTTGCAGAAAATGAAGGTTCTATCTGACAAACTCTCTTTGGCTGGAAGCCCAGTTTCAACCGCAGATCTGGTCGCACAGGTTCTTTCTGGCCTTGACTCCGATTACAATCCTCTCGTAGTATATTTGTCTGATAAGGAAAACCTGAGCTGGGCTGAACTACATTTAAAGTTAGTGACATTTGAAGCTCGATTGGAGCAGCTTAATGATACCATTTCTGTTACTAATGCTTTTGCACATATGGCGGTGAGGTCTGAGGAGACCAGAGGTGGTCGTAATGCCTGGAAAGGCCGAGGTAACAGAACCAGGCCTCGTGGAAGAGGTGCTTACAAACCATGGGTCACTAATGCAAGGACAGACTCACATGAGAAACCTCAGTGCCAGATCTGCAAAAAGATTGGACACGAGGCGAGGTCTTGCTACAAACGTTTTGATAAGGACTACAATGGTCCTTTCGAAAGGAAGTCTGGTGATGGCTCTTCCACCTCTGCTTCGGTTTTTACTGCAACAAATGAGGTTGTGAATGATCCAGCATGGTATTTCGATAGTGGCGCCACTCATCATGTGGCTTCATCATCTGCATCTGTTGACCCCAAAGCTGAAGGGACAGGTAACAAACGAATCCTAGTTGGTGATGGTCACCCCTTACATGTCAAGAAAACTGGAACCTCCATATTGCCCTGTGAAAATTCGAAACATCTTAACATGAAAGATGTCCTCGTTGTTCCTAAAATGACTAAGAATTTACTAAGTATTAAGAAGTTGACTAATGATAACCCAGTGTATGTCTCTTTCTACTCACATGGGTGTTTTGTGAAGGACCTATATACTGATCAAATTTTGGCACGTGGAGTATCAAGTGGTGGCATATACAAGCTTAAAGGATCTGCTCAACCGTCTTCGTCCGTTTTCAGTTCTGCAAGTAGAGAAAAAAAGTCTAGGAGTCAGTGTTATGCTCTAGTGTCTGTGTTAGAGTCTTGGCATAGAAGGCTTGGTCACCCCCATAGTAATGTTTTGAGAAAAATCTTGACTGGTTGTAAGCTTCTGCCTAATATCAATAAAGATGACCTTAACTTTTGTGAACCTTGCCAACTGGGTAAATCACATCGATTGCCCTTTAATCTATCTACTTCCAGAGCAAATTCTCCCTTGGCACTGATTCATACAGATCTGTGGGGCCCTGCCCCTGTATGTTCTTCCAGCGGTTACAAATATTATATTAGTTTTCTGGATGATTTTAGTAGGTATACCTGGATTTACCCTTTAAAATCCAAAGATGAATCACTTGCTGTTTTTAAACACTTCAAAAGCATGGTTGAAAATCAATTTGGTGCAAGGATAAAGATTCTCCAAAGTGATTGGGGTGGTGAATTCAGGAAGTTTCAACCACTTTTGGATGCTTGTGGAATCATTTTCCGTCATTCATGCCCTTATACATCTGCACAAAATGGAAGAGTAGAGAGAAAGCATAGACATATTGTTGAAACTGGACTTACATTACTTGCTCAGGCTCAAATGCCTTTATATTATTGGTGGGAAGCCTTTTCCACAGCTGTTTTTCTGATAAATAGGCTTCCTACTCCAGTGTTGAAGGATGTTTCCCCATTTTAACAATTGCACAACAAAGTACCTGATTATGCTTCTTTGAAAGTATTTGCTTGTGCCTGTTATCCTTGTTTAAGGCCTTTTCATACTCATAAGTTTCAGTATCACAGCACAAGGTGTGTTTTCATGGGCTATAGTGGTATGCATAAGGGTTTCAAATGTCTTAGCACTACAGGGAAAATGTATATTTCAAGGCATGTTGTCTTTAATGAATCTATTTTTCCCTTTGCCACTGGTTTTCTTAATTTAAGACAGCCATCCCAACATGAAGTTGTCACTTGTTCACAAGTTCCCATAGCTTTGCAAGATTCTACTATGACTGATCAGAGTAACCCTGAAGGTCCACAGTACATATCACCTTCTGATACTATTATGATTTCTAATAATGATACCTCTGCTGATATGTCTTCTGGAAGTCACAATATTTCTGCTCACAAAATTCTTGCAGACAATCCTCCTCCTGTGGTGACTCATGATGTGACTGTGGTTCCAGGAGAACAACTTCCCATTTTTCATTCTTCTGACAAACATCAAACTCATTCAGCATCTGAGTCCACACAAGAACAGCTCTCTCCTGTGCAGCAACATGATTCTGTGGCAGCAGAAGATACTCGAGTAGGAGCTCAGAACCTACATCAGAATCTGCATCCCATGCAGACCCGAAGTAAGAGAGGAATCTTCAAGAAACAAACTCCTTTTGTTGGATCTGCTACCTTGCGGTTGCTGGAACCAAAATCAGTTGCTGAGGCCTTTACAAATCCTCTGTGGAAGAAGGCAATGATAAATGAGTATGAAGCACTCATCAAAAACAAGACTTGGGAGTTGGTTCCATACACAGGACAAAGAAATGTTGTAGAGTGCAAATGGGTTTTTAAAACCAAATACAAAGCTGATGGTACCTTGGATAAACCTAAAGCAAGGTTGGTAGCAAAAGGGTTTCAACAAACAGCTGGACTTGACTTCAATGAAACCTTTAGTCCAGTTGTAAGATCCACAACTATTCGAATTGTGCTTTCAATTGCTGTTTCCTATGACTGGCCAATTAGACAATTGGACATTAACAATGCCTTTCTCAATGGTTTCTTGACTGAAACTGTTTTCATGCAACAACCAGAAGGATTTGTGGATAAATCACATCCTACGCATGTGTGTAAACTATCTAAGGCCTTATATGGACTCAAACAAGCACCTAGGGCTTGGTATGATAGGTTAAAGGATACTCTGCTAGCCTGGGGATTTTTTAATTCCAAAGGTGATTCCTCTTTGTTTATCTATGCTAATCAAGTACAGATTTTAATTGTTTTAGTTTATGTGGATGACATCCTTGTGACTGGAAGTAATTTCAAGAGCTTGAATCTGTTTATCTCTACTCTTCACAATGTGTTTGCTCTTAAAGACATGGGTTCAGCTCACTATTTCCTTGGAATTGAAATGCAAAGAAGCAACAAGGGACTGTTCTTGAGTCAAAGGAAGTACATCATGGATATTCTTGACAGATTTAACATGAGCCATGCTGCTCCTGTCAAGACACCGATGGCACTGGGCAAAACTCTTTCCCTTCATCATGGTGTACCTCTTGAGGATCCATCAATATATAGAAGTGCAATTGGAGCCTTGCAATATCTTTGCAATACATGACCAGACATCAGTTTCTGTGTGGGAAAACTTAGTCAATACATGTCCAATCCTACCACTGAACATTGGATAGCTGTGAAGCGAGTTCTCAGGTATTTGCGAGGAACAATGAATCTGGGCATTCAACTCAAAGGTTCTAAGGACCTTAATCTAATTGGCTATTCAGATGCAGACTGGGCTTCATGCCCCGATGATAGACGCTCTGTGGGGGGATTCTATATATTTTTAGGTGACTCACCTGTTGCTTGGTCGTCTAAGAAGCAAAGGGTAGTCTCTCGTTCTAGTACAGAATCAGAGTATCGCTCTCTTTCCAACACTGCAGCAGAGGTTTCCTGGATAGCTTCATTGTTGTCTGAGCTTAAGGTCAGATTAAAGAAAGTGCCTGTGATTTGGTGTGACAATACCAGTGCATCTGCCATTGCTTACAATCCTGTGTGTCATTCAAGAACCAAACACATTGAAATAGATGCACACTATGTGAGAGATCAAGTTTTACAGAACAGGCTCTTAGTCCAGTACATTCCAACACATGAGCAGCTAGCAGACTGTCTCACAAAATCACTGTCTCATTCCAGGTTCTGTTATTTGAGAGATAAACTGGGTATCACAGAAATTGAATCAGTTTCTACAGGAGAGGTCAAATTGAAAGGAGGCAGTTGAGAATATTAGCTTAATTGTATTGTTATTATATTATTAAACCTATCTCTCATGTATTAGTTGTGGAGGTCTAGAATATTCCTCATTTGTACAGATGTCATGTATTGATTTGCATCGTACAATCATTGGTTGTGAATATAAGGAACAGTGCTCGGAATACCATTTCCATTCCGAGGGCCATATTCATTTTGTCTTCTTTCGTTTCTGCTTTCTTTACATATTTTTACTGTATTGTTAAAGATGGTGGTCGGAAGAACCACTTGTCGTGGGGGAGGGGAAGTTTTTTTTTGGTTGAAGGGAAAAAGAGAATTTTTTTGTGGGAGGATATTTTAGTATTTTTTTATTACAAATATATATTAATTAAAAATTATAGCTTACTTCTTTTAACTTAAAAAATATGATTTAAAACTCACTTTCACCCCTATTTCTTCCACTTCTATCAAAATTACTTCCGTCTATGAAACCGGCATTAATCTAAAAGTATATCTGGGCAGGAGTTTAATTGGAGAAGTCAATTTGTATTTTTGCAAGCCACCGTATATATTTGAAAACCACAAGCTGTAGAAGTGGAAGTACGCGCGCGCACATGTGCATTTACAAAGAGGAAGCATTAGCATTTGGTCTTGGTCCAACATTATTCCGGGAGGCTGAGCCCCGTTTGACGGCTTCAGCAACGGCTCGTTGACGTTCGGCAATGGTGTCATTGTCAACAAGGTTGGAATGCTGCTGCGGTGGCGACGGGGAGATATTGTCGGAGGCTTCGGAGTCTGTGCCGATAAATGTAAGGGCGGTGACGACGTCGCTGATCGAAGGGCGGGCAGAGGGTTCCTCGTTGAGGCACATGGCGGCCACCGCTACTGCCTGGTTGAAAGCTCTGACAAGGAAGTTTCTTCGAAGAAGGGGATCCGCCAGCTCTAGGTATCTTTTAGGATCCTTGAAGATTGGTTGTGCCTGGAGATGAAGTAATTAGCTAGTATAATCAGGAATTAATATTCATCTGATGATTTGATAACGAGGAACGTACCCAAGATGCAAGGTTTAGCTCGCGGGTGGGCCTGGTGTTGTCAATCACTCGCTTTCAGGTGATGAGTTCCAGCAAAAAGACACCATAACTGTAGACATCAGATTTGACGGTGAGCTGACCCGTTCTCTGGTACTCGGGAGCACAGTAACCATAGGTTCCCATGATTCGGGAGGAGACATGAGACTTGTCTCCAGTGGGCCCTAGCTTGGCCAATCCAAAATCCGACAGCTTGGCTTGAAACCCCTTGTCCAGCAATATATTCGAGGCCTTCAAGTCTCGGTATATCACCGGAGGATTTGCCCCGTCGTGCAAATATTCTACACCTTTAGATGCTCCCAATGCTATCTTCATTCTCACACCCCAATCTAATGGCCTCTCATGCGGTTCTAGGTCTGTAGGTGCATCGCACAGTACATTAATTATTGAATGAATTGAATCAAATCCCTCGCTTTAATTACTTTTTCCTTGAGAGATCGAATACTACGATTCTTACCAAGAAGATGGTCTTCTACAGATCCCAAATGCATGTACTCATACACCAATAATCTTTGATCTCCATCCGCACAGTATCCAATAAGATTCACCAGATTTTCATGGTGTAAGAGGCTCAACATCAACACTTCCACAAGGAACTCTCTATTCCCTTGCAATCCATTTCTGTCCAGTTGCTTCACAGCTACAATCTGCAAGTACAATATCACCAAACTATAATCTTACTCCCAGTCTCTCCAAATCAAAGCCAAGTTTGACATGAAACAGCAAAGGTCATTTATTAATTTCGTAATTACATATATACCTGGTTGGTTTTATCTAGTTTCCCTTATAAACTCTTCCAAACCCACCTTCACCAATGAGGCATTCTTGCCGAAAGTTCCTTGTGGCGGTGGCCAATTCTCGAAAGGTGAAAGTTTCGGCGGCGATGTTATTGTTGCCGTCATCTTTCTTTGCATTACTATTATTATTGTTTGGTCTTCCCTCGGTTGGCTTTGAAGAATAATTATTGTCTGGACACAATACAATAGAAACATATATCACTCAAATGTCCGATCAAATTTAATATGAATCTATGCATGATAACATGTCTTTATATTGATTGTTTCATAAAATAAATCTACAAGAAAATAAACTAGAGGAGTATATGAATTACCAGGGAGGGCCTGAGGAAGCAAGGCTTCCTTTTGAGGATGATATGGTTGCATTTGTGCCCTAATTCCTTGTTTGGGCTTCTTCTGTGCTGCTTTCTTGTCGTCGCATGAAAAACAAGGAAAGCAATTCATCTCTCTTACATTGTAATTTAGATCCTTCGAATTGAACACCTCAATAGAATCACTCCATTGTTATAATAAATAAAAAATAGAAATATGATAAAAAAATAACGTGGTTTATAATCATGCCGATTGATGGAAAGTTTTCAATGGCAAAGTAAGAAGGAAACGAAGTGGGAGAATCACGAAGAAAATGAAATCTGAAAAGGAAGAGAATTATAACAGAGTTCACAAACCTTAACCAGATTGATCAATCACCAAGTTCGAGAAGAGAGGGGGGGAATCAATCAATACATGAAACAAACCAAATGTAGATGAAATTTGAAAATCAGTAGGTTTCAAGACTCAGAGAGAAGATGTGAATTGAATTGCCAGGTAGAAAAAAAAAACGAAGCACTCAAAATCTCAAACGAAAATAGAAAAATGAACAAGGTTTCAAAAGTGAAGCAGGAACGTTGGACGAGAATTGAATTGAGGAAACACGAAAAAAGAAAATGATTGGCCAAAGTTGGAAAAGGGAATTAATTAAGGAGGGAGTACTGGGAGAAGTGTGTCTAGGATTGCCGCAAAAAAAGGATGTATAACACTGAAACACATGCAACTGAATCATTCCAATTTGTTGGGTACAATGATTTAATATAAGATCACGCCTAAGCCAAAAATAGATATGGAGTATATAAAGGAAATACTCATGCAATTTATTATCAATTTTATTATATAGGCCTCATCTCACTATTAATACAATTGACATTTTTTTAACATATAATCATATGCCTTTTTCAGGTTTATTAGCGTAGATCATTTCATACAAATTATATCAATTTCATATTAGTTCAGCTATAGAGTCATTTCCTCTTTTGTTACCATTTGCAAGGCATAAAAGATATATGATGTTTCTTGAGATGATCATTTATAATCAAATTCTGTTAACTTAAATGATTTTAAGTGTATAATAGAACTGTGCGTTTTATCCACAACGAATCTCTCATAAAATGTTTTTTGTTTGTTTTCTTCTTCTATTTTTAATTTCGACCGTCTCGTGTGTTTTAACATGTGAAGATTAACATACATAGCAGTGGATTTGTGCCTAAATTCAGTTCCGGCCTGGAATCAAAACTTGAAAATATGAAGTTATTTCTTTTATGTCCTACCTAATGAATTGCCTAATCCAAGTGCCTTTCTCCCTACCTATCCTTTTCTAAAACAAGTTAAGCATAACCCCGTCCCCGTGTATTATTTACCCCCTCATCTGAAACTTCTTGCATTTAAAGCTTCTGAAAAAATCAGCTCTCCCAAGCAGAGATGGCAGAAGTAGTGAAAGCTGAGATTGTGTCCCAAAACACCATAAAGCCTTCATCCCCAACCCCATCCCACCTTCAACACTTCAAAGTCTCTCTCCTCCATCAGTTAGCTCCTCCCTTTTATGTTCCCATTGTCCTCTTCTATTCTCCCACTCATCATGACTTCACCAAATTATCTCACAACTTGTAGACTTCTCTATCACAAGTTCTCGCTCTTTACTACCCATTTTGTGGGAGATTCAAAGGAAATAAAAGCCATGCCTACGTGGATTGCAATGATGAAGGTGTTCTGTATCTTGATGCTAGAATTTCACTTCCGCTCTCAGATTTTCTCCGCAGTAATAATCATAATCCGCAAACCCAGTCAGATCAAAATGTTTATTCTGTTGGACATAAATCCATAAATCCAAATTCAGAGTGCAGCAGAAGTCTTACGTACCTCTTGCCATAGCGTATATTCTTTGAGATTTGCTTGAATTCTTCTGAACGGGAATTTCTGGTGGACTGTCGAACACCGTCACCCCGTCAGGGAATTCGTGATTGAACAAATAACGATTATGTTTCTCGTATCCGTTATGAGCACTGGCCTCTCCTTATATAGCCTCCCATCAAGGCTGTTAAAGGATTCAATGACCAGACGCAACCCCTG